>OZ010575.1:0-235000 GCA_963932145.1 Acanthosepion lycidas
CCTAACCCTAACCCAACCCTAACCCTAACCCTAACCCTAACCCTAACCCTAACCCTAACCCTAACCCTAACCCTAACCCTAAACCCTAACCCTAACCCTAACCCTAACCCTAACCCTAACCCTAACCCTAACCCTAACCCTAACCCTAACCCTAACCCTAACCCTAACCCTAACCCTAACCCTAACCCTAACCCTAACCCTAACCCTAACCCTAACCCTAACCCTAACCCTAACCCTAACCCTAACCCTAACCCTAACCCTAACCCTAACCCTAACCCTAACCCCTAACCCTAACCCTAACCCTAACCCTAACCCTAACCCTAACCCTAACCCTAACCCTAACCCTAACCCTAACCCTAACCCTAACCCTAACCCTAACCCTAACCCTAACCCTAACCCTAACCCTAACCCTAACCCTAACCCTAACCCTAACCCTAACCCTAACCCTAACCCTAACCCTAACCCTAACCCTAACCCTAACCCTAACCCTAACCCTAACCCTAACCCTAACCCTAACCCTAACCCTAACCCTAACCCTAACCCTAACCCTAACCCTAACCCTAACCCTAACCCTAACCCTAACCCTAACCCTAACCCTAACCCTAACCCTAACCCTAACCCTAACCCTAACCCTAACCCTAACCCTAACCCTAACCCTAACCCTAACCCTAACCCTAACCCTAACCCTAACCCTAACCCTAACCCTAACCCTAACCCTAACCCTAACCCTAACCCTAACCCTAACCCTAACCCTAACCCTAACCCTAACCCTAACCCTAACCCTAACCCTAACCCTAACCCTAACCCTAACCCTAACCCTAACCCTAACCCTAACCCTAACCCTAACCCTAACCCTAACCCTAACCCTAACCCTAACTAACCTAACCCTAACCCTAACCCTAACCCTAACCCTAACCCTAACCCTAACCCTAACCCTAACCCTAACCCTAACCCTAACCCTAACCCTAACCCTAACCCTAACCCTAACCCTAACCCTAACCCTAACCCTAACCCTAACCCTAACCCTAACCCTAACCCTAACCCTAACCCTAACCCTAACCCTAACCCTAACCCTAACCCTAACCCTAACCCTAACCCTAACCCTAACCCTAACCCTAACCCTAACCCTAACCCTAACCCTAACCCTAACCCTAACCCTAACCCTAACCCTAACCCTAACCCTAACCCTAACCCTAACCCTAACCCTAACCCTAACCCTAACCCTAACCCTAACCCTACCCTAACCCTAACCCTAACCCTAACCCTAACCCTAACCCTAACCCTAACCCTAACCCTAACCCTAACCCTAACCCTAACCTAACCCTAACCCTAACCCTAACCCTAACCCTAACCCTAACCCTAACCCTAACCCTAACCCTAACCCTAACCCTAACCCTAACCCTAACCCTAACCCTAACCCTAACCCTAACCCTAACCCTAACCCTAACCCTAACCCTAACCCTAACCCTAACCCTAACCCTAACCCTAACCCTAACCCTAACCCTAACCCTAACCCTAACCCTAACCCTAACCCTAACCCTAACCCTAACCCTAACCCTAACCCTAACCCTAACCCTAACCCTAACCCTAACCCTAACCCTAACCCTAACCCTAACCCTAACCCTAACCCTAACCCTAACCCTAACCCTAACCTAACCCTAACCCTAACCCTAACCCTAACCCTAACCCTAACCCTAACCCTAACCCTAACCCTAACCCTAACCCTAACCCTAACCCTAACCCTAACCCTAACCCTAACCCTAACCCTAACCCTAACCCTAACCCTAACCCTAACCCTAACCCTAACCCTAACCCTAACCCTAACCTAACCCTAACCCTAACCCTAACCCTAACCCTAACCCTAACCCTAACCCTAACCCTAACCCTAACCCTAACCCTAACCCTAACCCTAACCCTAACCCTAACCCTAACCCTAACCCTAACCCTAACCCTAACCCTAACCCTAACCCTAACCCTAACCCTAACCCTAACCCTAACCCTAACCCTAACCCTAACCCTAACCCTAACCCTAACCCTAACCCTAACCCTAACCCTAACCCTAACCCTAACCCTAACCCTAACCCTAACCCTAACCCTAACCCTAACCCTAACCCTAACCCTAACCCTAACCCTAACCCTAACCCTAACCCTAACCCTAACCCTAACCCTAACCCTAACCCTAACCCTAACCCTAACCCTAACCCTAACCCTAACCCTAACCCTAACCCTAACCCTAACCCTAACCCTAACCCTAACCCTAACCCTAACCCTAACCCTAACCCTAACCCTAACCCTAACCCTAACCCTAACCCTAACCCTAACCCTAACCCTAACCCTAACCCTAACCCTAACCCTAACCCTAACCCTAACCCTAACCCTAACCCTAACCCTAACCCTAACCCTAACCCTAACCCTAACCCTAACCCTAACCCTAACCCTAACCCTAACCCTAACCCTAACCCTAACCCTAACCCTAACCCTAACCCTAACCCTAACCCTAACCCTAACCCTAACCCTAACCCTAACCCTAACCCTAACCCTAACCCTAACCCTAACCCTAACCCTAACCCTAACCCTAACCCTAACCCTAACCCTAACCCTAACCCTAACCCTAACCCTAACCCTAACCCTAACCCTAACCCTAACCCTAACCCTAACCCTAACCCTAACCCTAACCCTAACCCTAACCCTAACCCTAACCCTAACCCTAACCCTAACCCTAACCCTAACCCTAACCCTAACCCTAACCCTAACCCTAACCCTAACCCTAACCCTAACCCTAACCCTAACCCTAACCCTAACCCTAACCCTAACCCTAACCCTAACCCTAACCCTAACCCTAACCCTAACCCTAACCCTAACCCTAACCCTAACCCTAACCCTAACCCTAACCCTAACCCTAACCCTAACCCTAACCCTAACCCTAACCCTAACCCTAACCCTAACCCTAACCCTAACCCTAACCCTAACCCTAACCCTAACCCTAACCCTAACCCTAACCCTAACCCTAACCCTAACCCTAACCCTAACCCTAACCCTAACCCTAACCCTAACCCTAACCCTAACCCTAACCCTAACCCTAACCCTAACCCTAACCCTAACCCTAACCCTAACCCTAACCCTAACCCTAACCCTAACCCTAACCCTAACCCTAACCCTAACCCTAACCCTAACCCTAACCCTAACCCTAACCCTAACCCTAACCCTAACCCTAACCCTAACCCTAACCCTAACCCTAACCCTAACCCTAACCCTAACCCTAACCCTAACCCTAACCCTAACCCTAACCCTAACCCTAACCCTAACCCTAACCCTAACCCTAACCCTAACCCTAACCCTAACCCTAACCCTAACCCTAACCCTAACCCTAACCCTAACCCTAACCCTAACCCTAACCCTAACCCTAACCCTAACCCTAACCCTAACCCTAACCCTAACCCTAACCCTAACCCTAACCCTAACCCTAACCCTAACCCTAACCCTAACCCTAACCCTAACCCTAACCCTAACCCTAACCCTAACCCTAACCCTAACCCTAACCCTAACCCTAACCCTAACCCTAACCCTAACCCTAACCCTAACCCTAACCCTAACCCTAACCCTAACCCTAACCCTAACCCTAACCCTAACCCTAACCCTAACCCTAACCCTAACCCTAACCCTAACCCTAACCCTAACCCTAACCCTAACCCTAACCCTAACCCTAACCCTAACCCTAACCCTAACCCTAACCCTAACCCTAACCCTAACCCTAACCCTAACCCTAACCCTAACCCTAACCCTAACCCTAACCCTAACCCTAACCCTAACCCTAACCCTAACCCTAACCCTAACCCTAACCCTAACCCTAACCCTAACCCTAACCCTAACCCTAACCCTAACCCTAACCCTAACCCTAACCCTAACCCTAACCCTAACCCTAACCCTAACCCTAACCCTAACCCTAACCCTAACCCTAACCCTAACCCTAACCCTAACCCTAACCCTAACCCTAACCCTAACCCTAACCCTAACCCTAACCCTAACCCTAACCCTAACCCTAACCCTAACCCTAACCCTAACCCTAACCCTAACCCTAACCCTAACCCTAACCCTAACCCTAACCCTAACCCTAACCCTAACCCTAACCCTAACCCTAACCCTAACCCTAACCCTAACCCTAACCCTAACCCTAACCCTAACCCTAACCCTAACCCTAACCCTAACCCTAACCCTAACCCTAACCCTAACCCTAACCCTAACCCTAACCCTAACCCTAACCCTAACCCTAACCCTAACCCTAACCCTAACCCTAACCCTAACCCTAACCCTAACCCTAACCCTAACCCTAACCCTAACCCTAACCCTAACCCTAACCCTAACCCTAACCCTAACCCTAACCCTAACCCTAACCCTAACCCTAACCCTAACCCTAACCCTAACCCTAACCCTAACCCTAACCCTAACCCTAACCCTAACCCTAACCCTAACCCTAACCCTAACCCTAACCCTAACCCTAACCCTAACCCTAACCCTAACCCTAACCCTAACCCTAACCCTAACCCTAACCCTAACCCTAACCCTAACCCTAACCCTAACCCTAACCCTAACCCTAACCCTAACCCTAACCCTAACCCTAACCCTAACCCTAACCCTAACCCTAACCCTAACCCTAACCCTAACCCTAACCCTAACCCTAACCCTAACCCTAACCCTAACCCTAACCCTAACCCTAACCCTAACCCTAACCCTAACCCTAACCCTAACCCTAACCCTAACCCTAACCCTAACCCTAACCCTAACCCTAACCCTAACCCTAACCCTAACCCTAACCCTAACCCTAACCCTAACCCTAACCCTAACCCTAACCCTAACCCTAACCCTAACCCTAACCCTAACCCTAACCCTAACCCTAACCCTAACCCTAACCCTAACCCTAACCCTAACCCTAACCCTAACCCTAACCCTAACCCTAACCCTAACCCTAACCCTAACCCTAACCCTAACCCTAACCCTAACCCTAACCCTAACCCTAACCCTAACCCTAACCCTAACCCTAACCCTAACCCTAACCCTAACCCTAACCCTAACCCTAACCCTAACCCTAACCCTAACCCTAACCCTAACCCTAACCCTAACCCTAACCCTAACCCTAACCCTAACCCTAACCCTAACCCTAACCCTAACCCTAACCCTAACCCTAACCCTAACCCTAACCCTAACCCTAACCCTAACCCTAACCCTAACCCTAACCCTAACCCTAACCCTAACCCTAACCCTAACCCTAACCCTAACCCTAACCCTAACCCTAACCCTAACCCTAACCCTAACCCTAACCCTAACCCTAACCCTAACCCTAACCCTAACCCTAACCCTAACCCTAACCCTAACCCTAACCCTAACCCTAACCCTAACCCTAACCCTAACCCTAACCCTAACCCTAACCCTAACCCTAACCCTAACCCTAACCCTAACCCTAACCCTAACCCTAACCCTAACCCTAACCCTAACCCTAACCCTAACCCTAACCCTAACCCTAACCCTAACCCTAACCCTAACCCTAACCCTAACCCTAACCCTAACCCTAACCCTAACCCTAACCCTAACCCTAACCCTAACCCTAACCCTAACCCTAACCCTAACCCTAACCCTAACCCTAACCCTAACCCTAACCCTAACCCTAACCCTAACCCTAACCCTAACCCTAACCCTAACCCTAACCCTAACCCTAACCCTAACCCTAACCCTAACCCTAACCCTAACCCTAACCCTAACCCTAACCCTAACCCTAACCCTAACCCTAACCCTAACCCTAACCCTAACCCTAACCCTAACCCTAACCCTAACCCTAACCCTAACCCTAACCCTAACCCTAACCCTAACCCTAACCCTAACCCTAACCCTAACCCTAACCCTAACCCTAACCCTAACCCTAACCCTAACCCTAACCCTAACCCTAACCCTAACCCTAACCCTAACCCTAACCCTAACCCTAACCCTAACCCTAACCCTAACCCTAACCCTAACCCTAACCCTAACCCTAACCCTAACCCTAACCCTAACCCTAACCCTAACCCTAACCCTAACCCTAACCCTAACCCTAACCCTAACCCTAACCCTAACCCTAACCCTAACCCTAACCCTAACCCTAACCCTAACCCTAACCCTAACCCTAACCCTAACCCTAACCCTAACCCTAACCCTAACCCTAACCCTAACCCTAACCCTAACCCTAACCCTAACCCTAACCCTAACCCTAACCCTAACCCTAACCCTAACCCTAACCCTAACCCTAACCCTAACCCTAACCCTAACCCTAACCCTAACCCTAACCCTAACCCTAACCCTAACCCTAACCCTAACCCTAACCCTAACCCTAACCCTAACCCTAACCCTAACCCTAACCCTAACCCTAACCCTAACCCTAACCCTAACCCTAACCCTAACCCTAACCCTAACCCTAACCCTAACCCTAACCCTAACCCTAACCCTAACCCTAACCCTAACCCTAACCCTAACCCTAACCCTAACCCTAACCCTAACCCTAACCCTAACCCTAACCCTAACCCTAACCCTAACCCTAACCCTAACCCTAACCCTAACCCTAACCCTAACCCTAACCCTAACCCTAACCTCTAACCCTAACCCTAACCCTAACCCTAACCCTAACCTCTAACCCTAACCCTAACCCTAACCCTAACCCTAACCCTAACCCTAACCCTAACCCTAACCCTAACCCTAACCCTAACCCTAACCCTAACCCTAACCCTAACCCTAACCCTAACCCTAACCCTAACCCTAACCCTAACCCTAACCCTAACCCTAACCCTAACCCTAACCCTAACCCTAACCCTAACCCTAAACCCTAACCCTAACCCTAACCCTAACCCTAACCCTAACCCTAACCCTAACCCTAACCCTAACCCTAACCCTAACCCTAACCCTAACCCCAACCCTAACCCTAACCCTAACCCCAACCCCAACCCCAACCCCAACCCCAACCCCAACCCCAACCCTAACCCTAACCCTAACCCTAACCCTAACCCTAACCCTAACCCTAACCCTAATCCTAACCCTAACCCTAACCCTAACCCTAACCCTAACCCTAACCCCAACCCCAACCCTAACCCTAACCCTAACCCTAACCCTAACCCTAACCCTAACCCTAACCCTAACCCCAACCCTAACCCTAACCCCAACCCTAACCCTAACCCTAACCCTAACCCTAAACCCTAACCCTAACCCTAACCCTAACCCTAACCCTAACCCTAATCTTTCAACCAATTTTAATAAAACTTGACAATTGCTTTATGTATCCTTTTTTACATCCCTGGCATAACACTGATATATTCAAAAACTCAAAATAATTGTGGTCTGAAAGGGGGTCTTCCTGTTGCCCCTTCATGTCCTCAGCTAACTTCAATTGAATAAATACAGACAACTTCTATTATATCAGTAACTGCATTAATTCAAAATGTTTTTTAATGAAAGTACTTTCAACTAATTCAAGAAGATAGACATCTAAACATGATGTTGTTTTTGCTTCATTTTAATTGAATGCTTTTTTTATCGGCCAGCTGGGTATGGCTGCTAGTATTATAATAATAACAATACAATTAATAGAAAATCTTGTAAATCTAAACACAAAATACAAGAAAAGAACAAAACAAAGATCTTGTAAAAAATCTCTCCTTATTTTATTTATACATTCTAAAAATAACATACATTCATCTTCAGATATTTGATATGTACAGGTAGGAAATATTATGGAAACATTTGAGTAGTGAAAGTTCTAGCAGTTACCATTGGTTACTTTAAATTCATCTGAAGTGAAAATGTTGAGTGAGAGACAACCACAAGCATGAATGAGGGAAAAGTTTCATGTTATCAAAATGGTATCAAGAATAATTAAGGAATCATTTCTTTAAAAAGGGAAAAAAGACAAAAATAAAACATTCAGCACCAAATGATGGAAATTAACATTTTCACTACATTACCATATCCAACATGACTATTAATTTTCTCTTTTTCCTTGAATTAAAATCTGTCTTTCAGTAAATTCATTTTAGCTTTAGGATTTTATAAATGGATTTTTTAAAGAAAAGTTTTGGTTTATGGCATTACAACAAAAATTACCAGGAAACAAAAATCAGTCTTAAAGAACCGTAAATAGCTTATAACGTAAGTCAGGAAATTGCTTAATTAAATCACACAACATGCCACATTTAAAAATGATAAATTTGTACTTTAAAAATACTTCTGAGAACAGTAGATTAAAATAAATTGTGTTACACTTGGTTCTAATATAATTTTCGATATGAATAATGTGGATTTTAAAAAAAAATTCTAAGTGAATATTTCTAAGTATCATTGAATCAGATTTTAAGTTATATAACAACAGATTTATTCCACTATATATATATATTTATGATAACTAACACTTGTGATAGAATCTAAGGTTTTGTCTCCTGCTCAGACATTAGAGAATGTCAAAGAAATTATAATTTTTTTAACAAATTACAAAAATTATTTACTCCTTAAGTAAATGGAATTGAATAATTAAAATCACTAGTCAACATTAGACATTAGGTCAGTATAAAAATGGTTACAATCTTTGCAAGAAAAGAAATAGGATTTTAAATAAATCAAACCTGAGTTAAGAAAGTGGAGTATATTTATAAAGTTAATTCATTTGGAATTGATGATAAAAACAAGGTTCATTGCTGATATTGAGTGAGAACCTATATACATGGAGCTGAAGATGACAAATTTATTCTGTTGTTATTATTATATAATGATTATATTATGATATAAATAATAATAATCACATTTTTATTAAAAAAATTGTAGATATATTTAAACGAGTAGATGGGGATGTGGTTGGTTTGAATAAAATCTGTGTTTCTTATTTAATTCTCTTGATTAATGACAGCTATAAATGAAAGGACTGAACGAATATAGCAAATTTAAAACACTATTCAAGGCACTGAATGACCTTAAATAAAACTTGACTCACTGAATGTTCTAGGAAAGGTTTATACTGTCGTCTTCCAATAGTAAAAAAGAAAAAGTAAATATTTCTGAGTAAATGAAGAACTTATTCCATTGGAAATGTTTTTAAAGACAAAATGCCTGATTTGCATATTTTTGCCCAAACAATCAATTTGCTATAAGTTTCTGATGAATCTATGCAAAAGTTTTAAGGAAAAATATTGTTTACAAAAATAAAAATCATATATTGCAGTTGTTGGTTGTGAGGCTAGAATGAGAATTCATACGAAATTAGGATGTAACAAAACTTTTTTGACAAATCTTTTTTTCTAATAACAACATTTGTATTTCGTTGTAGTCTTAAAATAATACTTATATATAAAATCAACCAAACATTTCACATGACATTAAATACAATAAATTACTGAAGCTGGATTAACTAAGCTGATAATTCATATTTGGATGACCAAAAAGAAAAATTTAATAATAGGCAGAATTGTTTAGGCTGCACATATTTTGATTCATGTCTAATTTCTATTTCTATTCTGAACTCAGATCACATTAACATTTTAAAAGAAATGGAAATTTTGCTAGAAACTTAAAAAACATTCTTGTTTATAATTTCTTTTTCACTTCATAATGGCAGAAAATAATCTGCTTTGTTCTAACTAGTGCACTTATCTTTACAATTTCATCTTTAGTTTTTACTTTTTATGGTTTCCAGAATTTTTCAAAAATTATACATGAAACTTTCAGAGATGAAAATTCTTTGAAAAAAAAATTGAAAAGGAGCAACACCAATCCGAGTTTATACAAAAGAATTCAAATATATACAGGTTAAATATATTTTCTAGGCATACATACATGTAAAAATTGTTTTAGTGTACACACACACAATTATTGACAACACAAGTAATAAACAAAAATTAAGAGTTCTTTGTTCTTTAATTTTTTTTCATTGTTTACATATTTTTTTACCAGAATTTTATTTCTTGCAGTTATAAAAGTAATTTTTAAAAACATGTAAGTTTATGGCTTACAGACTTATAAAATAAAAGTAAGGTTATATAAACAGACAAAATTATATCTGTTCAAGTTTTATAGAAAGCTTTACTGAAATCATCTTGTATTATTTATTTTGATAACTAAGTATAATGAATGCATTTGAAAAAAAGCATTTTTAAATAGCAAACCTTCTGATTTGGTTAACAGAAAATTATAAATCATTAAAATTCAACATGGAAGATTTGTAAGAAAAAAAGACTATATATTTATATATATATATAATATAATATAATATAATTGGACTTTGAAGTCAATACCCAGAAGTGATAGTCTGTTTCATGCTTATACACAATCATCAGGCCATATGCGTTATGTTTTTGCTCAATTATTTATATATACAGGTCAGTGATGCTTAGTGAGAAGTCTATTGTATTGTTCTAATGGTTATTTTGGTGGGTGTTATTGGTCATGTTTAGAATTATTCTAGGAAATAATTATGGATCTGGTTGCATTTTTTTTTCTTTTTTTTTTTGGCTATTTAGTGTTGTTTGTTAACTTTTGTATTTATTATTTCATTGTTAGTTGTTATTATTATATTTACTTGTGTTTGTGTGCATTCATGTTTGTTAACTTGTTTATTATTTACTTATTGGTTTGGATTAATTTATTTTACTTATTTTAATTTTCTATTTATTCAATTTTTATTTATAGTTTTCAAGTAACAGTAAAAAAAATTTTTGTGTCTTCATTTTGAGAAGAGTCGATAGTTTATTTAGTAGTTTGTGTTTATCTGGGAAGGTAATTATAGCTATTTTCTCCCCTAGTGTTTATTTTTGGGATTTATTGTTGTAGACTAATGCTGTTTTTCTTATTTTCCACATTTTTAGTGTGATTTTTTTTCTCTCATATGTTTATTGTGCTGTTCATGTAGTTACTATTTTGAAGGCTGTTTTGTGTGCATAGATTCTTTGTTTCCAAAGTGGGTATTGATTTCAAAGACCACTTTTATATATACATATGCTCTATCCCTGATATTGAGCACTTTAATCCATAAATATAGCGTATCTTAAAATTATATCATATATATATGAGAGTGGGAGGGAGAGATGGTGCTGAAAAGATTTCCCACTTCCCACATATTTTGGTTGGTGGGAAGATAGGCTTCTTGGTCAAGTTGAGAACTTTTCAATAGTTATATATCTACTGATACTAAAGCACTCCTATTTGTAAAATGAAGTTAATAAAATTTAGATTTGATTAAAATCTTACTTTTTAAGCTTATCAGTGTTTTTAATTAAAAAAACATTTTGTCTTCTGAAAAAAAAAAAATTAAAAGAAAATTTAAGTTTAAATTTGAATTGCATGTATTTAATAATCTTTGTCTCAAATATGGGTTTAATAAATTAATTATGTAAATATAAAATCAATTATCTATTCTTAAATTTATCAACACAATCACTAGATTTATTCATTTGCAATAAAATATTTTTGTGAGAATAGTTAAAGCGAGATACAAATAAAAAGTTTAATATGAAATAATGTCATTTTTTTCTTTAACAAAATAGTGGAACAAGCCAGAATTGAGAGATCAAATTCAAATTCAGGATCAGACAAGAAACACTCTCACAAATTATAAAACTTTATTTAATTGGCCCAGAAATGTCTTGTCTATATGGATTGGTGATGTTAGTGTCATTTTTTTTGTAACCATTTCACCCCATGCAAGGCAGTAAAGCCACTAAGACACAAGGGGGTTACTGATTGAAAGAATAAGTAAAAAGAGAAACATTATTAAGGAGCAACAATAGAAGAGTAATCAAGAAGACAGTAGATAATGATTGATGTTGCATTTAAATCTTTGAAGATCAAAATTGGCTGGAAAGCATGGAACCAGAAGAGAGTTCCACAAGCAAGATGTGTGAGAAAAGAAACTGTTAGCATAGAACTTGCAGTTACATCTAGCCAATTCAACTGCAGATTGATGAGACCTTGCCACCAATCTAGTACTGCACTTAAATTCATAAAGTTTAGAAACCGTAGCGAAGAGTTCATACAAACAATTACCATGAAAATATTTATAGTAAAACCACAGTGAAGCTACATTACAATGGTAGGAAAGTGACTGATGCAAATATGTCAGGTCAAGACCAATAATATTGCTGATACTTCTTTGGAGTTTATCAAGAATTTCTAAATATACAGCAGGAGCACCAGATGATATCTGGCAGTAATATTCGATGAATAGTAGACTTATAAATATGTAAGATAGATTCGTCTAGCATGACACAGTGAACCAACTTTCTTATCAGCAGACCTAGCAATGGATTCAATATAATTTTTTCACTTCATGTTAACCAAGACTGTTAGCCTGAGAAGGCACAAGTCACTCTCCTGAAGGTCAGCATCAGCCATGCTGATGGGAGGCCAAAAGGAGTCTCTCAGATGATTAACAGAGAGAAGTTTCATTTTGGAGGCATTAAAGTTAACATGCCAGTCCTTGCCCCAGTTAACAACAAACTGTAGGTCATTTTTTTAGATTAGTTGCCAATTTCACCTTATCAAACTGAACAGACTTCCTATCGAGACAGAAGTAAATTGTTGTGCCATCAGCACAGATACCAGTTTGAGAACTGATGTCATCAGGAAGGTGATTGATGAAAATTAAGAATAAAGTAGGTCCAAGAATGGAGTCTTGGGAGAAACATGCATTAGTGCTAAAAGAGTGACCGTTTGCTTAATAAATTTCTGCTGGTGTGGAAATCTGTTTGCCAATCCATGAATTTTAATGCTGTCCAACCAATGGTGAGATAAATCTGAAAGGATTTCAGCATATTTCCGTGAAATGTTCCCATTACATGAAGATAGGGATTTTTTGCAACACGCTAACGTGTTGAAATTCTCACAGAAGTATTGTTGAAGTTATCACAAACATTTTTTGCCAAGATTTACAAACTATGTTTCATTCAATTTTGCAAACTACCGTAATTCCTCATGTACGCCTTCGTCCAAAATACGCACCTTAGGGGCGCGTATTTTGGATGAAGGTGTACATTATGGGGAAAATGCTTCTACTCACGTAGAATACGCACCATTGGTAATCAAACTCTATAAATTGTACCTGTCCAATTTCATTACGGCCAGCGTTTCCTACTCTTATTAAAAACTGTTTTTAAATACAGAATAATATTTAGTTTTATAATAATTCTTATTTTATTTTAGATTTATTGTTAGGTACATATGATTTCATTTAACATCCTTATGCGGTCGGAATTGCCGAATGTTAGTGTCAAATTGTCGCATGTTTGTGGTGAATAGTCATTTCGCAACAGAAATCGACCTATGAAACTGCAATTTTTAAAGATTTCTTTGTAGCTGTGCACTCCCAATTTTGCTTTTTTTTAGGAAAAATGCTTATTATACATGGGGAAATTTGAATAAATTGATTTGTTTGGAAAAACCATTTTGACAAAAACCCTAACTTGTAGTTATATAATTTCTCTAATTTTAGGATTTCATGGTAAACAGTTTTTAACAGCGACGAATAAATTCAACGTTGTTTGTTACGTATAACAAAAAGAAGAGGAACTAGATGTTCAAATGTCTATGACTTCTGGAAGTGTATTTAAAGTTTAAATTTTAAATAGTACTATTCAAAATTCAAATGGCCGTCTTACAAAGAAAAAGAAAAGAAGTTCTGTTACCTTTTGTCGTTGAAATTAATTCTTTTTTCTGAACTCCCTTTTACTTGATTTCTTCGTCTTCTCTTTTCTCAGCAACTAAAAATCCCAGTTGAGGGGCGCGTATTTTGGATGAAGGTGTACATTATGGGGAAAAAAAATTAAAATTAACACAAAACAAACTAAATATAACTGATGTTAGTAGGGCCCGTCCAACCCTCAAAACAGAGAGGCCGCTGTATTTTGCCCATGGGACAAAATCAAGAGACACTCTCGCTAAGGGAATGGGAAAAAGATAAAAAAAATCATACGGGCATGGGAAAATATAAAGCTGACCCAGACGAGATAAAAAGGAGCTGGGGGGTTGGGAATCTCAACCTGGATCATAACCAAAGATGTGGCCGGGAACAACACTTACTCACATTAAATAGGTACACAAAGCTTGTCTAACCTAACCAAGGGGAGGGCTCCACAGGAAACCGCTCCGATGTGACGTAGGCTTGACCTAAAAGAGAAAATCAAGGCTAGCCTTGTTTAAACGAACCAAGCTCGCCTCAGTCACCCACCTTTCGCTGAAGACTATCGAATGCAAGCGTTTTCTATCAGTTCTGATCTTCATCTTGAGCTAATGCTCAAAGAATCGTATCAGATCCTAATGAAAATGCGTGCCTCGCAAGACTTCCTCCATCCGCGTCGTCCAAATCACCATTCGAGCTGTGGCCAGCAGCGTCAGAAATACCATCCGTTTCACCCCGGACTACGGGGGCGACACATGGCAACAATTTAATGAGAGAGGAAATGTCTTGTCGTATATACAGCTCCTATGGGTGATCTTATTTCATTCGACAGGTGTCATATTTCGACTAAAACATTGAGAGCTAACATCCGTTTCACCCCGGAATACGAGGGCGTTTGCGCGATCAATGGGCACAAGCTTTTCGGGAGCGAGACGAGCCGTCAGCTCGCCGACATGGTCCTATAAGGCGTGCGAAGCCATTTCTTCTAAACCAGGGCCACACCGTTCACAGTCTGGCAAATCCGCCAAGCTCCATATGAAGACCTTGTCATTAAGAGGCAACTGATTCTGGGCCAATCGCCAGGTAAGCGAAAACTCAAGGTTACTGGGTTAATCCGCCTCTGGTGCCCAAGACCAGTAAGAGCGAAACTCATCCTCCGACAAGCCGAGCGTATCACGTAGGGAATCCTTCGCGACCTCCTCCACTAAAAAACGATAGAAGACCTTCCTAGGCCGTGAAAGGTCAGTGGACCTAGGAACAGCCAACAAGGCCGACCGACACTCGCGAAGGAAATCCGATTGATCCCGAGGCTTACGATGGCGCTCAACCCGCGAGATGGGGGGATTAACAGTAAGGCGAGGGAACGCGTCCCTAACAATCCCCGCCATAATCGAATCTCCTCCTGTCAACGCGCGGCGTAGGAAAGCCAGCCTCGAGGCACGTTTGTGGCTCCATAAGTGTGGCATTCCCAGCCTCCCATGACACGGACGTTGTACGCAGACTCGTCTGTCGACCCGATTCCCGCGTCCCTTCCATAAAATGGAGGATAGCGATCACTCGAGCATTTTCCCGTGGTCGTTACAGAGAGGAAGTACGGACAATCGATAAAGGACAATCGGGAAAATGTATGTAGCACACACCTCGGCCCTGCCCTTCACGGACAACCTCCGTCGACGCCAAGTCTGACCAGCAGCGTCAGTTCAGACCAATTTTTCTCCAGTTGGAGATCGGGTCCAAACCACACTTCAGGAATGCGGACAGGACTGTCCGTCCAACCGAAGCGGCCCGGAAGATCGACCCCCTTCCAGGCACCTAACCGCAAGACGGACGACTTGTCGCGGTTAATCTTGGCCCCCGTCACTATCTCGTACCGGTCAAGCGCCTTCAGTACCGCCTCAATATCGCTGCGGGACGATACGAAAGCAGATACGTCATCGGCGTACACAGAAACCCTGGCTCGAGCCCCTCCAGGAACCGCGATTCCGCGTAGGGCCGGACTGCACGCCTCGTCCCTCAGCCGGCGAAGGAGAGGCTCCAACGCCAAAGTATAAAGTAGAGGCGACAGTGGACAACCTTGACGGACCGACCTAGACAGCGCAAAGGCGCCCGAAATCTTCTCGTTCACCTGTACCACAGCACTGGTTGGGGGGGGGCGATACAGGAGGCTAATCCAGCGGCAGAAGTCGGGTTCGAATCCGGCGGCCTGCAGGACAGCCGCAAGGTAGAGATGGTCAACCCTATCAAATGCCTTAAACTGATCTAAATTGATCAGCGCGGCCTCATCGTTGTCTTTTACACCCTCTATAATCGTGCAGATCAGATGCAGGTTGCTCTGAATTGTTCGGCCCTTCACAGAACAAGTCTGCTCAGGACCCAACAGAGACTCGGCAACTGACTGCAAACGTTCCTGCAGGATCCTGGCCAAAATCTTTAACTCTGTGTTTAGCAGATTTATGGGCCTATAACCATTTAAATTCCGCCCAACACCCTTGCCCTTTTTCAAAAGCGTGATCACACCCCTGGAAAACCGGTTGGGGATGGACCCCGACCGGAACCAGTTGTTGAATCGGGACAAAGATGTGCGACAGCCTCAAGTACAATTCATAAGGCAAACCATCCAGACAGGGTGACTTGCCTCTGCCGACCTTCTTCAATGCCGCGTAGACTTCGCCCTCCGTGATATCTCCCTCGCAACTAGCCGCTTCAGTCGGCAAAAGCCAAGGAAAGTCAGCCAAATAGCTGCGAAATTTCTCCTCGTAGAGACCAGGCTCCTTGGTAAACCGCCTCTCGAAATGCCGCCAAAACGCCTCGCACATGTCGTCAGTGGCCCGAAGAGTACGTCCCCCACCCGGGGTATCGACTTCACGAATGTAACGATCGCCACCTCGACGGACCTCTTCCTTGCGCAGATCTGCGCCCATGTTCACAGCTTCGGAAGACATCTTGCTTAACCTATGTCTAATTACATGGCTCATGTAGCGCTCGCTATTCGAACGCTCCACGGCCTCCCTAGCTAATGCTATCTCTTGGGGATCCACTAGCCACCGCCCGGGAAAGACTAGCCTTAAGTGTCTTCACCTTTCCAGCTCTATTTAGGGCGAGCCGTTTGCTGAAATCCGTGGTGAAAGACCTAATCCTACACTTAAGTCTATCCCACAACTTATTCCCGATAACCGCCCCCACTAGCTCCGGCTGCACTAAGCTAGTTAGCTGCTCCTGGAAGTCCCGTCTGTCCAGTAGAGACAGATTGAACTTCCAGTAACCAGCCATTCTAGGCCTATGGTCTAACGCCACACGGGCACAAACGAGTTTGTGGTCCGTATAGCCTACCCAGTGGAACGTGGGACAATCTAACAAATCTATGTCGACTCCTCTAACTAACAACCTGTCAAGGTAGCTAACCACCTTGTCAGGAGGCCAACTATTAGTCCACGTCCACATTTTCCCCCCGGGGTGATCGACCCGGTATCTATCAACGAGACCAAAATCGTTGATCAGATCAACCAGGCTACGATCGCCCCTACACCCGCTATCTCCCCGCCCCCTGTCTAACTTGGGGTCCAGGACGGCATTCCAGTCCCCCACTACGACTAGGCACGTTGAATCCACCAGGAACGGCCCCAACTGCCGAAAAAACGAAACCCGATCCCCCTGGTCGTTGGGGGCATAAACCGCAACGACCCGAAACGAACCACTTTTCACGGCAATATCGGCAACGATCAACCGGCCCTCGGCATCGGTATGCACAAGGTCCACCTTCGCATGAAGAGTACGTCTAACCAGCAAAGAGACTCCTTTGGCAAACCGGTCACCATATGCTGAATAAACGACAAAGTCGCTGTCCAGCACACACGCATCGGAACTGCAAACTAAGTGTCTCTTCGATCGCGGCGATACCCACGTCGAAAGACAAGAGATCCCGGAGCAGGCGGGCCGCCTTACATCGATCCCTCAAGCCATTCGCATTCAGACTGGCTAACTTGATTGACATCGTTTAAGCCTACAAAAAGAAGAGAAGAGTAAAAGCAAAAAAACCTACTCACATACCAGCTTGTCCTAGTCTCCCTGTGCCCAACTCCGTCGTCAACCGACCATCTAGGACAATACTGCCAACGTCCGTAGAGTAAGTTAATTTAACAGCCCTATATAAGGAGGGATGGAGCAAAACTGGGACCCACCCCGCACAAAATTGCTTAAGTTTTCTTAAATTTTCATTCTCAAGTTCCATTATCCTGATGTTGGGGTAGGCCTCTTTGGCCTCGAAAAGGTGGCCCCAGACGTTTAAGTAATGTTCTGTGTCCCTCACGCAAGTGATTACTCCCGGGGCACTAGGGAAATTTCGGGGTGTCCTCAATAGACTTCCCTTTCATTTTTTCTAGTTTTAGTAGTGGCTTTAAAATGTTCCTTCTTTGCTTTGACAGGCCCTTTTTGATCTCATCCTTATCCACCTTGCATATGGCGTCTGGGCCCGGGTAATACTTTGTTTTTCTTTTTCTCCCTTGAAGGGTGGAGAGAAGAAGTGGATGTGTGAAGGGATGTGTGAGGGTTGGGGGTGGATAATGAACTGAGTGAGGAGATGGAGGGAGTGGGGGAAGGAGCACGAGAAGGGGAAGTAGAAAAACTCCTTGCTCTTGGCTGGACCATACTTTCTTTTGGCGAAGCAGGGACGGAGAGTGACCTGGTTCTGTCCATGACGCCCTCCGCCCTGCTACGGCCAGTGATTTTGTTGAGGTTCATCTTCCTCCACGTCCTCTCTGCTTCTTTTAAGCGGTGCTGCTCGAGGTGGAGACATTTTTCCACCTCCATTTTTGCTGCTGATCAAGCCGTTTGTGATGCTGCTGCTTTTGCTGTTCGCTTTGTTGCTGCTGCTGCTGTTTCTGTTGTTTTTGGTGCGGTTGCTTTTCTTGCGCCTTCTCTTGCACCTTCTTTGGAGGCTGCACCTCCTTTTGTTGCTGCTTAGATTCTTGATGCTTCTTGGGTTGGGGTATATCATGCGGAGTCGGAAAATTAGGGGATTTCCGACCTCTCACTACCTCCTTCCAGGTTCCCTCAAGCGATTTTGAGGTTGACTCCTCTTCTGCTGGTTTCGTAACCACTGTTGCTGCTGTCACTGTCGCTGCTGTCGTTGCTGTCGTTGCTGGACGGGGCGGCTGTTTTGGGTTTTTGCCAGGGAACTCTTTGGCCATGTGCCCTGAAGCGCCGCACGACCAGCAACATGGAGAAAAAAGGAAAATAGACAACAAAGGCAAGAAAATTCACAGATCTAAAACAGAAAGGCTGAAAAATTAAAAAATAAAATTAAGAACACAAAACGGAAAACAAACAAGGAAATGAAATAAAATATACACAAATAATATGCAAAAACAGAACCAGACAAACTCAAAATTCAAAGAGGTTGCAAAAAATTAAAGTAAAAGCTTATCGGTTCAAGCGCTCAAGTTGGACCTTATGACGAGTAACAAAGATTCCAATGGCAAGACAAAAAATAATATTTATTGTATCAAAAAATACAATTGTGTCACATGGCCTGAAATGGTGAGGGGTTGAGGCTGGTCGGCACTAACTATCCTATACCTAACTAATCTGATTCACGACCCATTCACTCATTACAATTTCCATATTCACCATAAAAACTCGCCCGTCACCACTCAATCCTCCATACACTACAATACCGCATTCTCTCAAGGGGGGACCTACAAAATGCACCCTATCTCATAAAAATTTTAATGATAATAAGTAATACATAAAAATCTAATCATGAAGAATGAGAGGGGAGGGAGATGAATCCAATAATAAACTAAAAATAAACACAAAACAAACTAAATATAACTGATGTTAGTAGGGCCCGTCCAACCCTCAAAACAGAGAGTCCGCTGTATTTTGCCCATGGGACAAAATCAAGAGACACTCTCGCTAAGGGAATGGGAAAAAGATAAAAAAAATCATACGGGCATGGGAAAATATAAAGCTGACTCAGACGAGATAAAAAGGAGCTGGGGGGTTGGGAATCTCAACCTGGATCATAACCAAAGATGTGGCCGGGAACAACACTTACTCACATTAAATAGGTACACAAAGCTTGTCTAATCTAACCAAGGGGAGGGCTCCACAGGAAACCGCTCCGATGTGACGTAGGCTTGACCTAAAAGAGAAAATCAAGGCTAGCCTTGTTTAAACGAACCAAGCTCGCCTCAGTCACCCACCTTTCGCTGAAGACTGTCGAATGCAAGCGTTTTCTATCAGTTCTGATCTTCATCTTGAGCTAATGCTCAAAGAATCGTATCAGATCCTAATGAAAATGCGTGCCTCGCAAGACTTCCTCCATCCGCGTCGTCCAAATCACCATTCGAGCTGTGGCCAGCAGCGTCAGAAATACCATCCGTTTCACCCCGGACTACGGGGGCGACACATGGCAACAATTTAATGAGAGAGGAAAATGTTTTGTCGTATATACAGCTCCTATGGGTGATCTTATTTCATTCGACAGGTGTCATATTTCGACTAAAACATTGAGAGCTAACATCCCTAGTTCGTTGACTGAATCTTGTAAGTTCAATCCTTGCGCTAGACAGTACATTTTATTGTTATTTTTCTCTTGAACCTCACATCCTATAATATTTCAAAATAAACAACGTTTTCAGCAAGACATCAATTTTCTAAATTTCCTTTTACCGCTATGAGAAGTCTATTTGAATTTCAAACTCTGGAGACATTGATCATAGGAGTTGTTTTACCATGTAAAAAACTAATTAATTAATGTTTGTTATTTGCCCTGAATGCTACTACAACAAAAATAATAATATCTTTTAAAATTTGCTCTTTTTCATCTGTTTAAATATTTCGGTACAGGCAGTTTTCACAGAATCTAATTAATTACATTATTTTGATTTATTTAGATAATTCTGTAGAACTTTTTCGGTTCCGCTTGACTTTACTGTAGTAGTGTAGTAATGCCAGACGAGAAAAATTATGAAGAAATCAGAAATAAGATCGTTAACTAATGATGTCACTCCTAAAAAATGGAAATTTATAGCAAAAATAATATTTCTAAATAATTTATACCCGCTTTTAAAAAAAGGAACTTATATTTGGTTGGACTGTTGTTCTGATCTTTATTGCTATATTCACGAAGTTTTGGGGCGTTGTACGAACAGGCCTTCTTCAGGTGATATAAATTTCGAACCGAACCCTTTATTTAGTCCACGGGGTATATTGTTCTAATACTACGTGTCATGAATTTGGTTATTAATTCGTAAGCCTCCAAGTTTTTTTGTTTTTTTTTCCCCTGTGACTAGATGTTGAACTCACACTTTTGGATCCCTTAACCAACACTTTTATCCACTCGAACATGTGTCCTTGGAGACTTCAGTGAATTCATTTTGGGGACTTATAAACGTAATTACTCAGTATATATATATATATATATATATATATATATATATATATATATATATATATATATATACAATTTTGTTATTTTTGTTTTTCAGCAGCTCTCTGTATTACTGGCTCCCATATTTCATTCATGTCTATGCTTGGCCGGCTTAGGAGATTTTTGTAGTCTGGGGCTGATTCCTTAAGTTTTTGTATTTTTCACTAATGTTCTCTATTATATCAGCTTGATCCCACAGAGGCGGTGATCTCTCTTTTTCCCTTCATATATGATCAGCCATGCCTGATCTTCCTATTTTCCCTCGTGTTACGTCCTGACGGTGTTCCTGCAGTCTTATCTTAAGGCGACGGTCTGTTTGTCTTTCATATTTCTTGCCACAACTGCATGGAATAATGTACGCAAAGTCTTTAATCTTGTTCTCCTTTATAGTTGGTCTTACTCGGAAGAGGTGTTTACGTAGTGTTGAACCACACCTGAAGGTTGCTCTAATGATATACAAACCACAGATCCTTTATATCTTTCCCGATAAACCGTTCACCTAGGGTAAGCAGACCGAGATTGTTTTCTGAGTGTTATCATTTTGTACACTTTTTTCCCAGTTTATGCGGGATTTGGGATTAACCCTAACCCTACCCAGGTTAGTTATTACACTGTAGGCTACTGTTTATACTGACTATTTCTTGTTCATATGTCTCTGGATCGCCACATGACTTTTAATCGATATTGTAGATTACTTTGTTGGAAGTCGAAGTTGAGGTATATTTCGGTGAATGTTGTCTTGCGATAGATGGATATCCATCAATGCTAGTTTTTTGTTGATTTCTCTCTCCATTGTAAACTATATCGATGTATTTTTAGTCCACATGGCCAGCAGTATCTCTTTTGTCGACCTCTCTGCCTCTGAGCGGAGAGAAACTCAGACGAGACTATGCCAAACGACAGAGAATCGTCTGGGGAGGTAGACAACTTCCCGACCTCGAGTATGCAGGGTCTACGAGTAATTTTTGCCCAAACTTTCACTCTAGAAGAGCCCCATGTTAAAAACCGACCTTGTGCCACATCCCACCTCGTGGGGAGGTCTCGGATAAATGCCGAAGCAGTTGAATCGATTAGAGGATGGGTTTTCCCGTCGGAGATGTGGCTGTCGTAGTATCTATTCCGTACCGGTGACTGTCCTCTCCCAACTGCCTGGACAGAATCCTCGGACTTGATGGGAAGAGGATGGGTTTTCCCAAACTCTTAGAGTTTGTCGACCTCTCTATCTTCGGGCAGAATAGAACCCAGACGAGTCTATGCCGAAGAGATAGAGAGCAACCCAACCCCGTGTATACGGGGTCTATGAGTAATTTTTGCCCGAGCCTATGGGTTCGGAAAACCCCACGTTTAAAAAAAGGCCTTGAGCTGCATATATATATATATATATATATATATATATATATATATATATATACATATATATATATATATATATATATATATATATATATATATGTAAATGTTTTAATAAAAAATATTTCGTTTTAAATATGTTTTTTCATAAAATAGTAAATGATAAATATCGCATTGTACTTGGATTATATACTTTTATATTCTTCTAAATAAACAATACTGAGGGAGTAGAAAGTGTATCTATTAATCGTGGCGTCAAAGGAACAACAGCTCTTTTGACCTTCCTGCAGCGACCATCTTGATTCAGGGTAGCACTACTTCCTGAAGTAGGCCTCTGTGTCGAGTCTGATGTTTTTTTCTTATCAGAACAATCAGAGTGGATTTTCTGAGCGGCTGTGCCTTTGTAATCACCATTAGATTCATCCAACTCTTTCGGAATTCTCTGCACTGTCCTCAGATTGACATCTAAACACTCTGAAATGTTCGTACTGAATCTTCCGGTGCAAATGCCAAGCAATACATATTTCTGGCTGAATGGATTGCGTCATGCTGCTGTTTTTCTCACTGGAAGTAGCCCTCATTAACATCGGGGAAAGCTAAAACAATATGCGAGTCCTTACGAAGTTGGTTCGTAAGTACGGTGCACCGGAGGAGATATCGTCGGATGGAGGAATGCCATTTGACTCCCAAGAATACAATTCGTTACTTAAGGATTAGGGTATAATGAAGCGCATATCATCAGTACATTACCCTCAGAGTAATGGACGAGAACAGAACTGGCGGCAAAAACTGCCAAATGAACTTTGAGGGATTGTACTGACCGATATGGTCGCCTATGCTACGATCGTGCCGCACGGGCCATACTATTAGGTTGGTGCAAAAATAATGACGTAATAATGACATTATTACGTCATTATTTTTGCACCAACCTAATAATACACCAGAGCACACACAATCAGGACATTGAGATTTCACCAGCGGAGATGTTGTACGGCCGTGCAATAAGAGATCACCTCCGCATACTTTGTGAGAAGTACAAAATACATAGACGGCAGAGAGAGATTAAGAAAAACAGCAATGGCAAAAAAGACACCTGCTGAAGCCAAAACACGCATAGTCGCCCATTCAGAGAACCCCAGACTGGTGAACATGTGAAGATGCAGAATCAGGATGGGCTATATCCACGACGATGGATAAAACAGGGAGGGTTTTGGAAATATTAGGCAACAGGCAGTAACGAGTGCGCATGGTCGGTAGCAACCAAGTTTCACTGCGTAACCGTCGATTCCCCCGGAAGATATTACCGGTCGTAGATATGCCAGACTACCAGACATCACAACCGCCTCCGCGAAGTTTACCCATCGATGACGAACCACCATACACTGCACCGGAAAGTATGGAAATAGATGAGCCGGAATACGAAGAAGGGTCTTGGACCATATGGAAGTGGACGAAAGCCAACCCACAATCGTATAACCGCTAACAAATCAGGGTCTACGGCATAGTAGGTATCACAACAAACTAGATTATTATCCCCACAAATACGAGGACCGGCACATGATTACCCGTCCTATGAACACAATTCATAGGCCTTGTGGTTATAGGATGGGGAGCATGTCGGGAAGATAGGCCCACTGAAAAGATGAGATGAGTAAAGTGATCACTGGTAAGAAAACCAGTGAAGGAAAAACAATGTAAATACCGGCCAAGCGGCACTTAGGAACATTCTGTTTGGACCACCGTCAAGAGAACAACACTCACGCTACATAGCTTTAATGGTGGCATGATCCACATGTACTCGCGTCCACGCCTCCATTTCCTTTGTCCAGGAGTGAATTTTAGTTTGCCTAAATTTCTTTATTTCTGCACCCTGTGGGATTTTTTTACCCTCTTGAATAGCCTGGCCACCAAGCTTACAACGTTAAACACATTTGCGTAGCCAATATACCTCCATGTATATCGTTGTGTACGGCTTTAATTCTTTTCTCGGAGACTGTGGACGTACTATGATATCTTCATTACACATAATTTCTTTTTCTATCGTTGTGTCTTGACTCTTTAAAAGGTCTCTCGGTCATAAAGCAATTCTTCCATGTATTAGGTTGGTGCAAAAATAATATCGTTTTTTGACGTATTTTTTAACGTCAAAAAACGATATTATTTTTGCACCAACCTAGTATATCTCTTTATTCTATCTATAATTCTATTCAACACTGGTTCCTGCCTAGTTCCCAGCCTAAGCCCTTTTAAGGATAATACATCCGTTTCTATCTAGTACAAAAAACTATCCTCAATATTTCCGCTTACTTCAATATTTTTACTCCCAAACTTTAACCAAGATAATGCATCCACATACGGAATAGTATTTCCTTTAATATATACAATGTCAAAGTCAAACGACATCAGCCTAATCGTCCATTTTAATATCCTTGCAGATGTGACATTTGGGAACTCTCTTCTGGAGTTGAATATAAATTCCAAAGGCTTAGGATCAGATTTCAATAGAAATGTCCTTCCCAGCAAAAACATTCTAGCTCTTTCTTTGCTCCATACGATCGCTATTGCCTTCTCCTTGTCAATATTTAAATAATTCGCCTCCGTCAATGTTAATTTTCTGAATAAGTACATTACAGGGTGTTCCCCCCTGTGACAACACTGCGGCTTTTGCACTACTGACATCAGTAGCTAACGTCAATTTTTTCGCCGAGTCGAAGATTTTAACAACTGCTTTGTTTATGAGTGTTTTTTATAATTTCTCGAAAGCAACCTCCTGTCTTTTTGTCCATTGAAACTCAGTATTCTTCCTCCTTATTTTGTTAAATGGTTCCACAAGGTCACTATATCGCGGTAGATATGTTATAGAAATTGGTTAATCCCGAAAAAGATTCTGACCCTTTCTTATTTCTGGGTGCAGCTAACTCTCATATCTTATGAGTTTATCATCCGGCAATATACCATCTTTGGATATTTGATATCCTAAGTATAATTTTCCCAATTAAACTTGCATTTATCACGATTAATTGTCATACAGTCCTATTTAATTTTCTCAAACTTGCTCCGTTTTACGTTTTAGCGCTTCTTTACTGCAAGCAACGATGCCAATATTGTCCTCATATACAATTATATTTTTAATCTAAAACATTTTCGATGGCTTTTTTGGAAAATGTAATTTGAATTTTTAACTCCAAACGTCCTTCTTTTTAATCCAATAGGATGTTCATTGTGGTGACTTCTTGAAACTTGCTATCAAAAAATACCCTTTGGTATGACAGGGAAGATGTTACGGAATAAAAAAAGAGAAAGAGACTTAAAAAAAAGAAAAGAAAAAAAAACACATAAAAAAATTTAGTGCCTTTGATTTATTTTAAAATAAAATTTATCATATGTAGACACCATCTCTTCTTCCCACAGATTCCAAGGATTATGTCTGAAAATAATGTATCAATTTATATTTTCCAAAATATTTTTTTTTCATGTCCGAACTTCTTTTTCTAAAGAGGGAAATATTTTTACCTTGCAAACAGATAACTCATTTTTAAAACTTTCTTTTAATCTCTCATCTCTGGATATGATTAAAAATTTGATACTTGTTGCTGATCTCTGTCTTCTTAATAAACACACCAGTCAGTTATGTGCCATGCGTGATACACGCTTAGGCGATCATGTAACTATCGATATATGATTGAGGAGGCAGATTTTTTTCTCGTAGTAGGTTGCCATTTCTTTCTGCAGAAGACCAGCTGCCATACAAGACTATACAACCCTGTCTGTACTGCTATTTACCCATAGCTTGGGAAGAAGAGGATTCATACCTTACGCAAGGGTATTATCACGTAAGTGAATGTAATGGATTTAACTGAGAATTACAGCTTGGCTCTCCGATTCAGTTAAGTGCCAGCGTGATACACGCTTAGGCGATCATGTATCTTTCGATACATCGCCGACGAGGTAGATTTTTTTTCTCGCATTAGGTTGCCATTTCTTTTTCTAGTAGACCAGATGTCATGCAAGGCTATATAACCCGGTCTGTACTGCTATTTACCCATAACTTGGGAAGAAGAAGAGGATTCATATCTTTCGCAAGAGTATTAGCACGTAAGCGAATGTAATGGATTCAACTAGGAATTCGAGCTCGGCTCTCCGATTCAGTTATCTGCCATGATACATGTTTATGCTATCATGTACCTATCGATACATGACTGACGAGGCAAATTTTTTCTCGCAGTAGGTTGCCATTTTTTCTGCAGTAGACCAGTTGTCATCCAATATTTTGTTTTAATTTACACATACTCATTTTATTGTTGATTCTTAAGTAGTTTGGGTCTTAAAAACAGAACAAATCAATTTCAATCGATTTCATTTAAGATTAATGACATAGCTCGAATCTTTAAAGACCCTGGTTTTAAGCACTAACGGTAATCTAAGGCTCAGAATGGGGGATATCGTTTTCATTTTTTCATCCCTTTCATTGCTGATTCTTATATAGTTTGATGAGTAGAAACAGAAAATATCAATTACAATCAATATCATGTAAGATTAATTACATAACTTGAAGCATCAAAATTTGATATTTTAAGCACTAACGGTAATCAAAGGCTCAAAATGGCGAATTTCTTTTAAATTTTTAAATAATCATTTTATTTCTGACTAGCAGTAGAGCCCGGTGTTGCCCGGGGATGTAACAGTATGAGATAGATCAAGTATCGACCATCATAAAGACTGAAAAATAAAATTGACAAAGATTATTGTTTAAGGTTGACGGACACGCATGTCTTAATTATTTTTTCTTTTTTGTTTGTTCTTTGTTTTTGTTTTTTTACGAATTGGTCAAACCCAAACTCAAACAAAAACATTGTTTTCAATCGTTA
Organism: Acanthosepion lycidas; assembly: GCA_963932145.1. NCBI lineage: Eukaryota > Metazoa > Mollusca > Cephalopoda > Sepiida > Sepiidae > Acanthosepion > Acanthosepion lycidas. The sequence continues at coordinate 27,320 of OZ010575.1, forward strand.
TGAGTCTACCGATTGAATAGAATTTTATTATAAACAATTGTCTTGCAAATGGAATTATTAAAGCATTCTGAATGTAAAAATAAAGAAAAAAGTGTGCAAGACAATAAGAAATGGTACCTGCCCCCAAAAAAGTGAAGTTTTGTTGAAATCGTTTGAAAAATGTAGGAAATCCGATCCCATATATAAACGAATACGCACAAACACAAACAACCTGGGTTTTATAATAAGTATAACTCGATATGAGTTGTCCCTCTTTCATTCTCGCGATGCCTCTTCATTGTGTTTTCAAATTGATTTCGTGCAAAAACAATTATGTTTTTCCAATTTTTTTGGCGCTGTCAGAACCGCCGGAAGGTAATTTTACGTAGTCCTGTGAAGTTTTGTTAAAATCGGTTGAAAAATGTAGGAAATCCGATCCAATATATAAACGTACACACACACACACACACACAACCTGGGTTTTATAATAAGTATGATTCTGATGTAATTTGATGCGTATAAACAGAAAAAAAATCAATTATAATAAATTTCATGTCAGATTAGTAACATACTTAGAGCATCAAAATTTGCGTTTTTAAGTATTAAGGGTAATACAATGCTGAAAATGGCGATTTTTCAGGAAAAAATCGATTACATTAAATTTTATGTAAGAGTATTTACATAACTAAATGTATCAAATTTTGGGGTTTTAAGCAACGCTCAAAATGGAGGATATCGTTATAATTTTTATATACCCAGTTCATTCCTGATTCTTAATTTCATACAAGATAAATGACATAAGTACAAGCATCAAATTTCGCGGTTTTAAGCACTAACGATAATCCAAGGCTGAAAATAGAGGATTTCGTTTTAATTTTTACATAACCATTTTATTCCTGGGTACTTGGATGTGTAGAAACAGAAAAATAAATTACAATCAATTTCTTGTAAGATTAATGACTAAAATCGGAGATTTCAGTTTTAAGCAATGAAGAATTAAAAGGCTCAAAATGCCGGCTATATTTTTATTTTTATATGTCCATTTTATTCCGGATTCTGATGCAGTTTGATCTGTAGAAATACAAAAAATCAATTACAATCTATTTCGTGGAACATTAATTACCAAAATTGGAGATTTAATATTCTCGGTTTTAGGCAAAGTGTGATTTTACATACCCATTTTATTCCTGATTGTGTTAGAGTTTGATGTGTAGAAGCAGAAAAATCAATTACAATCTATTTCGTGTATGATTAATTAACAAAATCGGAGATTAAATATACGCAGTTTTAAGCAATGAGTGAAATTAAAGGTACAAGATAGCGAATTTAGTTTTAATTTTTATATAACTATTTTATTCCTCATTGCGATAGAGTTTGATGTGTAGAATCAGAAATAATCAATTACAATCTATTTCGTTTAAGATTATTTTTCAAAATGTGAGATTTAATATTCGCAGTTTTAAGCAATGAGTGAAATCGAGCGGACAAGATGGCGAATTTAATTTTAATTTTTACATACCCATTTTATTTCAGATTCTGATACAATTAGATATTTAGAAATAGAAAAATCAATTACAATCTATTTCGTGTAAGATTAATTACCAAAGTCGGAGATTAAATATTGTCAGTTTCGAGCAACGAGTGAAATCGAAGGTATAACATGGCGAATTTAGTTTTAATTTTGTCATATCCATTTTATTCCAGATTCTCATAAAGATTGATGTGTAAAAAAAGAAAAATCAATTTCAATCGACTTCGCGTAAGATTAATTACCAAAATCGGAGATTAAGTATTCTCGGCTTTAAGCAATGAGTGGAATCGATTTTACAAGATGGCGAATTTAGTTTTGATTTTGGCATACGCTTTTTGTTCCTAATTCTGTTAAGGTTTCATGTGTAGAAACAGAAAAAAATCAATTACAATCTTTTTCGTGTAATATTAATTAAAAAAGCCTGAGATTTACTATTCTAGGTTATAAGCAACGAGTAGAAGATGGCAAAATTAGTTATATTTTACATAGCCTTTTTCTTTCTAATTATTATAGAGTTTGATGTGTAGAAACAAAAAAAATCATTTCTGGTAAAATTAATCACCAAAATCGGGAATAGAGCGTCTTTTAATCTAGTATATATATATATATATATATATATATATATATATATATATATATATATATATATATATATATATATATATGTAGTTTTAATGCGTGCTATATTTATGGAATAAAGTACCCAAAATCAGAGATAGAGCGTATGTAAATATAAAAGTGAACAGTGAAGTCAACACTCAGAGGCGACAGACTGTTTCATGCCAGACACAACATCAGGCCACCTATATATATATATACATATATATATATATATATATATATATATATATATATATATATATATATATATATAGAGGGTTAGCCAATCTGTATTGGTTATAAATACAAATAAAACTGACCCTCTACTTTTTTACTATATCAAATGTAACAAAGACAACAACAAAATAAATAATCAAGTATAAGAAATTGTTCAACAATAAATATTTTTTATAAACACAACAAATATTGTGCTAAAGTTGCTAAAACACTTTAGAGTTATTTGAAGGATGAGGGCTTAGCAATGGGATCGCCATTATCACCAGCAATGGCGAATATATACATGGAATACTTTGAAGAAATGGCATTAGAATCTATATCTCTAAAGCCAACTATATGGTTAAGGTACGTAGATGACACCTTCATACTCTGGCCACACCAGGAAGATGTCCAGGTTCTACTGGACCATGTGAACTCAATAAGACCTTCGATACAGTTCACAATGGAGAAAGAGAGTAACAACACACTCCCATTCCTGGATGTACTAATATCTCGAACAGAGCATGGGTTCAAGACATCCGTATACCGTAAACCAACATTCACCGGACAGTACCTCAATTTCAACTCCCACCATCTATAGAGCGTAAAGGAAGGGATCGTCCTTTGCTTACAACACCGAGCAAAAGTCATAAGTGGCGACCCAGAGAAGTTAGATAAGGAATTGGTCAGCATAAGTAGTACCCTACAACGTAAAAACTACCCTGGGTACATGGCAGCAGCCCCAAAAAGCTGGGATAGGCGGGTACAAGAGGAGGAGGACAACAACACTCAGAAAACAATCTGCCTGCCTTATGTGAAGGGGTTATCAGAGAAAATACAAAAGATCTGCGGTCCATATAACATCAGGACAACCTTCAAAAGCGTGACAACACTTCGCAGATATCTCTCTTGAGTGAGACCCCCCATAGAGGAGAACATGACTAAAGACTGTGTGTACGCTATCCCGTGCAGCTGCGGAAAGGAATATAAAGGAGAGACAGGCCGCCCCTTCAAAGTAAGGCTTCAAGAACACCAGAAAGCTGTAACGCGAGGGGAAGTAGAAAAATCAGGCGTGGCTGACCACATATGGAGAGAGAAGGGAGATCACCGTCCCCTGTGGGATCATGTTGAGATCATAGATAGGGAACACCATTTGAAAATTCGTAAACTTAAGGAATCAGCACATATGCTAGGCCACAAAAATCTCCTGAGCCGACCAAGCATAGAAATAAATACAATATGGGAACCAGTAATAAGGAGTGCCAGAGAAAAGCAATGATAATATAGTTGCAATATGAGCTCTGGTAAAAACATGCAATGATAACAGCAAAATTGCAATATGAGCACTGGTAAAAAATGCTGAAAACATTAGGTTTATAATACCCAGAAATTCATACCCAGATGTCTTCAAGGACACGTGGCACAGTGTATAAAGGCGTTGTTTATATCCAGTGACAAGACCCAAAGAGTGTGAGTTCAATACCCGGTTAAGGCAGTGGAGAACTTTCAGAGGGAAAATTAGCAGGAGATAACTGATAAACATGGCACGTGGAACAGTCTATCCCAGTGATCGACATAAAGCGTTCAGTTCGAAATTCCAACCACCTGAAGAAGGCCCGAGCGTTATGACAAATATAGTGACAAAGATAAGGACATTAGTCCGACTAATGTAAATACTGTACATAATACCTCATCTCAGAAATATAGACAGAATAGTTAAAGAATATAGATTTTTTTTTATTCTATACGCTTTTATGAAATTTAGTAGAAGGAATTTTATTTCTTATACTAAATCCTATGCATGAAAGAAAAAAATAATTCAAAACTAATGAAATGGTACTTCAAATTTGAATTCATTGCTGTTATTTTTTGGATTATTTCCTTACTTGTTGGAGTCATAAAATCTTATAAAAATTATATAATAAAAAAGAAATTTAAAATTATATAAAGATAATTAAATTATACAATAAACTAGATTTGTTACACTTTATTACACTTTCTTTTGAGGGGAGTTTTTAAAAAACATTATTAAAAGAAAAATTACTAACACTAAATAAAAAAAACTGCTATAATGAAGCCAGACGGTTACTAAAAATGGCTTGAATAAAATTTGATGAGTAAAACTACATATATGCGAGGCTCAAATTGACGTTGTAACTGTCAAAATGAAACCTCACGCTTTATAAAAAATCTACATGTATAAAATTTTGGTTTCCAAATATTTTTAAAAAGTGGTTGAAGTCTTATTGTCTTAAAATCTGCCAAAATAATGTTTGAAAACGGACTTTGTTTAAATAGATACATTTTGTGATATTATTAACCAATAGGGAACCTCATTGTATCAAATTTCTGAATGAATTCGGAGGCGGATTGTGGCTATTTAAGGCGTCTGGCTTGTCAGATTTTCACGCCGAAGGTCACTGACAGTTACCGAGAGATAAAAAATAAAATAGCAGAAGAAAGGGAAATAAAATCAGAACGGGGAAATTTCTACAAATTTAGAGAAATATACGATTATCTTTCTATAGTTGTTTGTGAAAGTTTGTCAGAAAATTATAGGTATTAACCCTGATTTTCAAATTTGTATGAAAATATGAGATTTATCTCAGTATTGAATATCAGTTTGTAAAACAGGACTATTGTCTAAACAAACTGAACAAACCAGAAAGCCCAGCAATATATGTGAAAAGTAAATCTGAATTCCTTTCAACAGTCGAATGAGTCGAACATTTTATTCATAATAATTATAATTGTTTCTAGGATCCCAATAAAATTGTAATTAGAATTTGTTATCTTGCCTAATTGTTGGGCACATAAAAGGAAAAGTTGTATAAGCTTGCTTTGTAAATTTTATTTTCTGTGCTATTATTATTATTATTATTATTATTATTATTATTATTATTTTCTTTGATTTCTGGCGTTTACACATTTCTTTCCGGGTCCCACCCAGGGACCTAAGGTTAGAAATGGCATCATGACACTTTCCACTGACAAAAAAAAATTACATAGATAAAGCCCTTCGTAAAGTGTAGGCTGTACTTGTCAGAACAATTTTTTGTATCTCCTTGTGGCATGGACTTCCAGGAATCCCTTCAATTAGTCTACTGCAATTTTTCCCAACCAGTCCTAGGGCTCCAACTACAACAGGGATTGTTGATGTTTCCATATGCCACATTTTCGAGATTTCTATTTCAAGATCCTTGTATTTTGACAGCTTTTTGAATATCTTCAAAGATACATTGCAGTCAGCAGGGACTGCCATATCAATAAGGAGGATCCGTTTTTTTTTGTGGTCTTTAATAACAATATCTGGGCGGTTGGCCTTGATTGTACTGTCACTGTGTATTGTGTAATCCCATAGAATTGTAACAGGTCCTATCTCCGTAACAGGATCTGGGTGGTGTTCATACCAGTTTCTTTCAGTTTCCTTCCCGTAGAAGTTGCAGATTTTCCAGTGCAGATATTGGCCCACTCTGTCATGTCGGGTTTTATATTCAGTGGGTGCCAACATCGTGCAACCTGATACAAGATGATCAATCGTTTCTGGATATTTATCTCAGAATCTGCATTTTGGGCTGACAAAATATTTTAGTATATGTGCTTGATAATTCCTAGTTAGCAAGCATTGGTCCTGCGCAGCAAGGATAAGACCTTCAGTTTCCGCTTTCAACCCTGCACTGCATAGCCACTGATGGGTACGGGTTTTGTCTACATCAGCTTGTTTGGTACGGGCAGAGTATTGGCCATGAAGTTGTTTATCTTGCCATCGCTTCTGTATCTGGTCGGTTGCATTCGTCTTTGCTGTCTTTTTTAAGTATTTTGCAGTTTCAGCCGGTGTATTGCGCTGTAGTTGCATCTCTACGCCCATTTGAAACTCCATTTTGAATTTGTTGGCTTCTTTCATTACGGAGTAAAGACGCTTACTACTTTCATGTTCCTTGACGCATACCATCATCCAGTCTTCTGTAGTTTCCAAGTATCTTTGGAGGCCAATTGTTGTAGTTTTTTAGGACAGTTCTAGTTGAACTAATCCTCTGCCTCCTTCGGATCTGGGCACATACAGACGATCAACATCAGCTTTGGGATGATGCATGCGATAGCAAGTGAGAAGCTTTCTCGTTTTGGGGTCCATTCGCTTAATTTCAGCTATGATCCAGTTAAGGACATTAAAGCTGTATTGCACCACAGGGACAGCCAATGTGTTTATAGCTGATATTCTGTTTTTTGAGTTTATCTCAGTATTTAGTACCAGACGTACACGCCTGTAGTACTTATTTCTTATTTTTCCTTCATTTGAGGGTGTTGTATGCCATCTCCTTCGCTAATTCCTAGGTACTTATAAGCTTCATCATGCTCCAGATCCCTAATCTTTGTGACAAAATCTAAATCTATTAAGGGTGTTTCTGTAATTCTACCTTTCTTGAATGTTACTTTTGCACATTTATCTAATCCGAAGTCCATACCTATGTCGTCACTGAAGTATTTTACAATATTGAGGAGGTCTTTCAACTCATTGTCGTCTTTGGCAAAGAGTTATTATTATTATTATTATTATTATTATTATTATTATTATTTATGTCATTTAATAAGTGTGAAGTTCTTTCAAATTTCATATCGGTGTAAAAGTCTTGTTTTTTTTGTTTTTTTTCCTTTGTGCCATTCTAAATACTCGGGATAAGAGATTTGACGTTCTCTTTTCCCATCTCCCTCCCCCGCAAATCCTTTTATTATTTAATTGCATTCAATGGGGTCTTTTTAATTTATCCTGATTTTAAATTTTCTTAAGCTAAAAAAAGTACTAGAAGAGTTTGTGCTGGGGAACTGATAAAAAACTCAGTACTATCTAACATATTAATCCCCTTCTCGTGAGATTTTTACTATTTGCACATCCATAGAAAAAGATTATCTTCATATTTGAAAATCCGTAGAAAAAATCTCACAATTTTAAAAATCATAAATAGGATAAATTATTTTGAAAATATTTCTGATCGAAATTTCTCAAACATTACATTTTTTGCAAACACTTCTCGTTTGTTATTAGCAAAACTTTTTAAATCGTACTGAAAAATACAAAATTAAAGTAAATTTTTCAAAAATAAATATTATAAATTATGTAAGGACCAATCCATCAAAATCTATTTTTTGAGTTTCATTGAATTATTTTTTATAAAATTTCAGGACAGATTTTTAGAACTTTTTGATTTGATATTGCAAAATTTTTTACTGAACTAATATCTTCAAGAATTTTTCGTTATAACACTATAAAAATTATTTCTATAATGTTTTCCAAAATACACTATTCAATATACAATTCATCCATTAATGAATAAGGGCTGAAAATTTCATTCAAATCCAATAATTCTCTGATTTTTGGTAATTTAAATAAAAAACAATGTGTAGCGTTTTTGTCTTTTATTTCGTAAAAACGTATAATTTTTGGCGATACATTATGCACATATATACACACACACGCACACACGCATATATATATAAATATATAAGAGAGGAGAAAAAGAGATCGGTCATTCGTGACAAATATATAAGCAAATACAATGTAGTAAATACTTGTAATAAAATAAGCCCACCAGATGTCATTTTTTAAAGACAAGCAATGAAACCAATTAACCTAAAAAAATAAGCAACTAGTGACCTTAATAATTAAATAGAACAATTATTCTAATTAAAAATTTATAAATGTACGATAAAAAGTGGAAATGAATAGATAAATGATTAATTAATAATAGTCACTTCCCTTATTTTTCTCTAAAAACTTCTTGCTTGAAGCGATAAAAAATACGTCTGTTCACTGCGATTGCCAGTGTTCCGTCAGAAGCAGCTAATCACCAAAATTGTACTGTAAAATTCGTTGTGGCCTCTGCCATTTTTTTCAGCACTGTTTATTAAAATTATTTTTAAACTGACGTTACAGTGTCAGGCATCAACTAATAATATACATCGTGTAACTGCATGATCGATGCGGTGCGTACTACGCAGGAAACCCCAACGAGGTTGAAACCCCAAAAGGGATAGTTTCAACAGCGTTTTTTCACTTTTTGTACTTTTTACTTTTTCTTCTACCTAAGTTATATCGTAAATCATCAACTATAATAATCGACACAGCCGGTACTTACTCCGAACCTCTCAACCACGTGGGGCCCCATGCTTACTGGGGAGGTGGGGCAGAAGTACTAATTTCAGTAGCGTTTATTTTTTTCAAATTTTAATTTTCTTTCTGAATAATTCTTTTAAATTAATTAAGAGGGTAATTTTATTCCGAGATCGTCCACTAAGGAGGATCTGATTGTTTTTTTCCTTTTTTTTTTTTTTTACTAATAGTAATACTAGCCAGCAGTCCACGGTTTTTTACATTTCTAGAAAGATAAAACCGTGAAAATGATCGCTTAAAAATAAAAATGCTTAAAAATTTCAGTACATGAAAAATTTTCTCGAAATCTGAAATATTGTTTTTAAAACAAATTTTTAAGACAATCCTGTTTGTGTTGTGTTGTAAGTTTTGTAAAAAAAAATTTTTCAGCGGAGATGCGTCGGCGATTAATCTTGATGGAAATTTATAAATTTGCGACTTAGTCATGAAAATATTGGTGGTTATTACAAAACGAATAACATTTTCGCAGACGTTTTTAAAATTAAAAAAATCTATTAATTATAATGATTAATGAATATGTACTGAAATTTTCATTGAAATTGGATAATTCCCTGATTTTTTGGCAATTTAAAAAAAAAAAAAAAACGCTGCCCGAAAACCCATTTCCCTTCGAGGGTTTGAGAGCCGCAGGTTGGGAAACTTTGAACTCGACATGTAGTAGAGAGTGGGGACCCGTATCAAAGTTTCGGGGTGGCATGCAGACCCTAGCGCCGGCCCTGTTTAACGGTATCGGATGAACCAGAACTGCTGAACGAAGACTAAAGAAAGAAAGAAAATCAGCAGAGAGAGAAAGAAAATCTAAATTAACGTAAATAAAAGAAGCACTTTCCCACTCTCTGCCTGAATTTCATGTACCAGGAGTTATTATTTACATTATTTCATCCTCAGTCCCATAACCGGGTGTGGTCGTAGAGTCGCTTTCCAGCTGATCACCGAAACATTTCCCTACACATACCGGAGTTGAAAGACGGACAGGTATTCATTTATGTAGAGCACGTCTTGAGCAAACTCCTAGTGGAGTCACTCCCTCTCCTGGTCGGACCACAGCCAATGTCCTCCAACTTGAAGGATGGAACAACTCTACACTCTGGTCATTGACTTCAGTTTAAGAAATCCTCCGTCCAGCAATGCCGTCTCATCAACATTTCAGGTTCCGGCTAGTTATGCCCATCTTCAAAAGAAAGGAAATTATTGACTGTCCATGGAATCCACGGCGCCGATCCCAATAGGAAGTACATGACAATGGCATCACTTTTTCACGGAATTGGATCGCTGTGATTCGTGCGCCTCCTCCCTTGTTTTTCCCCATAGAACAGTTAATTGCCTTGCTTAGAGTGAAATGATTATATATGTAATAATTTAATTCCAAGCAAAGCAATAAGGCCACTAAGAAGCAAACGTTTACTGAGTGTAAAAAAACATAAGGAAAAAAAAGATTATTATGGAGAAAGAACAGTAAAAAAAAACAATAATTAAGACAGAAGATAACGATTGATAATGCATTAAAATTTTGGGAAATTATAGGTGACTTGAAACAAGAAGCCGGAAAAGAATTTCACAAGCAAAAAGGCACAGGGAAGCTACGAAAAAAAAAATGTCGTTTTCCTATATATACATATTATACGGTAGGAATTAAAATTACATTAATAATCATTTTCATCTTGTAAACTGAAATAAAATTTACAAGGATTTTTTCAAATCAGTCAGTGGATGATAAATTACTGAAATAAAACTGTCCGAACAGAAGAACGAAAGAAAGAAGTGAAGAAAATTGTAAAAAGAGAGCAAATAAAAACAAGGAAGTAGTGCAAGTATGGAGATGAGCGTTGATTTGGGGAGAAAGGAAGAGAAAATAAGGGGGAGAAAAAAAGAGAGAAGAAATGACCTATTTATTTTATACCCAGTAGCAAACAGAAAGCAGTTCAGACTTAAAGAAACCCTTCTTAAAACTATTAACAAAAATAATATTATATTAAATAAAGAGATAAACAGATTTATATGAAAGACAGTTAAATCAGAATTAAAGATATAATAAAATAAACAATATATCAGAAAAAAATATAGAAATTAAAATTTATATACTGAAATGATTATAATTATCTAAGGATGAAGTATCTAATTTAACATCTACATTTAAATCAACATATTTAAAGTTAAACTTATATTAAATAATCCCCCATCTACAATAAGATATTTAATATTTATCATCTAACATAATATAATGAACCAATAAGAGGAAGATTAAATAAAAGAAAACTCTACACTAAAATTAGAAAAAGTGCCTTCAGAATAAAGTGAAAGATGTGACTAAATATTATAAGATAACACTATAAAATAATTAAATATATAAACTTAAATAATTAATAGTAAAAAAATTAAATATGTTAAAAATTACATAAAAAGCACCAATAACTATGAATAAAAATATTAATAAAAATATATAAACTCCTTAAATATTATACTAAGATAAATTTTCAAATACCACTACATAAAAAATAATACAATATATATCAGTAAGATACACTTAAATACTACATATCAATATTATAATTAATATATACACCACATATTAATATATTAAAAAGACGTATAATATTAATAAATTACTGAATATTACATAAATAATCATACCAATTGATTAAAATAAATATATAAAACTGAGCCTATACAAACATCATAATTATGTATTATTGCGCAACAACAAAACATCAAAAATTTATATTGCGTAATATAGTTGTAAAGTTATAATTATTATATAATTATTAAATTATCACATAAATTAACACCTGTATATAATACTATCATATAATATTGAAAAAAGGATATATCAATTAATTATAAATATAAAAACATAGATATATATATAAACACACACACACACACACACACACACACACACGTACATATATATATATATATTTGGTTGGATAGATGTGAGTTTGTGACCCCTGGGTTTCACGCTTTTTGAAACCCAGGGTCACAAACTCACATCTATCCAACCAAATATGTTAGCTCTATCTCTGATATTGAGCGCTTTCTAATAAGTACCGCGCATATAATATATAAATAATTATATATATATATATTTATTTATATTTATATACACACACTTTTCACACACACACACACACACACATATATATATATATATATATATATATATATATATATATATATATATATATATAAAAGTGAACATTGAAGTCAACACTTAGAGGCGACAGGCTGTTTCATGCTAGACGCAATCGCCAGGCCACCGATTGCGTGACGATTGCGTCTAGCATGAAACAGCCTGTCGCCTCTAAGTTGACTTCAATGTTCACTTTTATATTTACACACGCTCTATCTCTGATATTGAGAACTTTATCCCATAAATATAGCACACCTTAAGAGTATATTTCTTCATATATATATATATATATATATATATATATATATATATATATATATATATATGCTTACGCATCACCACAGATATACACAATATATACTTATACATACCTACTGAAAACCCTTGAAAAATATGTGGAAATCTATTTAATATTAGAATGAAATAAGAAAAGAAAAAACGGGGAAAATGAAATAAAAATAAAAAAGAGATTCCAAGAAAAATGAAAATGAACATCACTAATTACAATATACCTATCGAGTTATAAAGTTAAGTCAAAATTAAATAAAATCAATTAAAATAAAAAAAATTATAATAACGTATAAATCAATAAAGATACCTTATATTAAGAAAATAGGAAAATAATGACAATAAGGGTAATATCAAAGATATTATTGAAGGTCACCAAAGTATTAACAGTAATTTAGTGATAGAGAAAAGATATTTTTGTAATGGGTAAGTGATGAGAAATATTGGAAGGATATAGAAAAGACGGAGGAGAAGCAGAATATACAGTGTAACTGTCAAATGATAATAGTTCATGCAAATGCCAAGTGATAACAGTTCACGCAAGTTCTGTCAAAACGGAAGAGAAGCAGAAATCATAGTGTAATTTTCAAATGACAATTCACACAAGTTCAGTAAAAGTCTAGATAAGTTTAAATCTAGTTCGGTGACGACATTTAGAAATTAATTCATTCCTTTGGTTTAAATGTATATTTGGATTTCCAAATTTAACAATTCTAATTTTCTCTTGTAGCCATAGACCACATATACCTTTAAAATTACTAGGAATGTGAGCAAAACTTATGATTTTTCAGTCAATCTAAAAGTTCTGCTCTTTCTTCCTCAATTCCCAAATTTTTTGGAAAGTTTAATTTGGAATTTCAATTTTTGGTTAGAAAACGAGTGGAGATGGTTATATAGTCGTTGTTTACATTCACCCGCGGAAATTCCAATATAAACGTTATGGTTGTTCTTGTTCTCTTTTGGGTAAATAGTTGCCTGGTAAATCACATCAGAGGCTCTGCATTTTCCTTCTACTGGACAGAGTTCACTATTCCTACATGGGGTATCAATACCAGGTAAATTGTTGATACCATGGAATTTATTAAGAATGACTTTATTAGGGGAATCAATAATTTAAATCATATTATTTGTACAGGAATAACTTATTGTAATAGTTTTTCTGATGAAGGATCCACTTAGAAGGTGGTTATTTTTTAAATGTTTATTTATAAGTTTTAAGAACACTTGCCCGATGCAAAAGGTGGGGGTTGAACCATATTATATTTCTTTTTCTATTTCTTCACTTAGTAGTACTCTTATCTACCTTGGCGTTACTTGTAGGGTTCAAGTACGATAGTTTATTTTTAAAACCACTAGCCCAGAACATAACCACTTTTTGTGATGTTGGATGGCTTCGCTTATCACTTTTGCAATGTCAAGCGAAAGTTTGTTATCACTTTCAAAAATGCTCGTTATATTCGAGACTTCGTAGACGCCGGTACCAGTAGCAACGCCTTCCAATAATATCCGCACTAGTAAGGTAGTAATCGCCAAATAGTATAATGATCAGAAGAGAATCGCAATCCGTATGGTATAAGAGTAAAGAGAGTGAACGTATAACAATAGTGGATAGACAAGAAGAGTGAATAGAGATCAGCTAGTCGTCAAGCTACTTCGTATTTATTCACTTCCTGTATGATCGCGTGATCTACTTAATGGAATCGCCTGTGTTACTCACTGGCGATCTAGTTTCAAACCACAGTGTCAGCAACGACACTTACGCTTTTATATATATATATATATATATATATATATATATATATATATATATATATATATATATATACAGACACACACACACACACACACACACACACACACACGCGAAAACGATATATAAATTTTATATATTAAAAATAATTTTAGAGGAATAAAGTTGAAAAGTTTTCATGGGACGTGTTTCATCCCTTTGGGCCTTATCATATATATATATATATATATATATATATATGGATCAGAGCTGATAAATCCAAAAATATCTACAAGATTAATCCATCTGAATACAACCATCTGATTCTGAATGAAGTCTCTAACTCTTATAAAAAAGATAATAACTCCAAGCATCTATCCTCTATACACAGAGAAACTGCAAAATTCGCATTTAACTATAATATTGCTGATAGAATGGGTACAACTCACTTAAAAGACGCTTACCTGCTTTTTAAAGACCATAAACCTAATTTTCAAAATAATATACATTCCAGACTATTAAATCCCTCCAAATCAGAGTTAGGAATAATTTCTAAAAACATTCTAAAAAGAATAAACACATTTATATTAGAAATATGCCACTTAAACCTTTGGAAAGTTTCGTCGGACGCCATTAACTGGTTCCAAAATCTAAAATCTAAAAATAAAGCCACTTTTATCCAATTAAATATTATTGACTTCTACCCCTCCATTTCTAAAGATTTATTAGAAAATAGCTTAAATTTTGCTAAAAATTATACTAAAATTACTGACGAAGAAATAAAAATCATAATGGACTCTAGAGAGTCTATACTAAAACTTAATATTACTTGAATTAAAAAAAAACAGAGACAATTTCGATGTCCCAATGGGAGCATTTGATTCAGTTAAAATAGCAGACTTAATAGGTATATGCATTTTAGATATTCTGAGCCGATTCCTTAACCCCCAAAATATAGGGTTTTACAGGGATGATGGACTTATTGTTATACCTAATACCAACGGTCTTCTAACATCCCAACTACAGAAGAAAATAATTAAGGCATTCAAATTTCTAGCATTTAAAATCGAAATATCATCCAACCTAAAAATTGTAAATTTTCTAGACGTTACATTTGATCTCAACAATAACACTTATAAACCCTTCCAAAAGGAAAACCAAACGCCCATATACATAAAGATCAACTCAAACCACCCGAAAGCAGTTATAAACCAAATTCCAAATACAGTAAATACAAGAATAAACAAACTGTCTTCTAGTAAAACAATTTTTAACCAAAATAAATCGACATATAATCAAGCCCCATTAAAGAGTAAATTTAAACAAACACTAAATTATATAGATAAATCAATTAATAACACATCCACTAAGTCCAAAAATAGGAAAAGGAAGATTATATGGTTTAACCCGCCTTTCTGTAGACTTTCGAATATTAATATAGGGAAATACTTCCTAAAACTAATAGACAAACATTTTAGCAAAAATGAACTACTGAAAAAGATGTTCAACAAAATGAATTTAAAAATTAGTTATTCTTGCATGAGCAATGTTGAAAAAATTATTAGCTCTCACAATAGCAGAATTTTAAAAGAATTTCATAATAATCAACTACAAAAGGATCTTAATGCAAACCAAAAGAAAATATCTACCTGTAATTGTAGGGCAGGATCCGTTTGTCCAGTAGAAGGAATATGCATGGCAGAAAACGTGATATACGAAGCTACAATTTTCCCCAAGGAAGATATTAAACAGGAAAAGATATATACAGGAATATCGGCGGAAAATTGGAAGCAACGTTTTTATAAACATCGCCAGTCCTTCACAAATAAATCTAAAAAACACCAAACAGCACTGTCAAACCATTATTGGGATTTGTTGGAGAGCAACTTAACCCCACAAGTAAAATGGAAAATCGTATCGAGGGCTAGAACTCCAATAAATTTCAGAGACCGATGTGACTTGTTTATAAAAGAGAAGATTCTAATGATAAAGCATAAAGATCCGGACATATTACTGAACCAACATAACGAATTAATTTTTAAATGTAGACATAAAAAATACCTCAGTCTAACTAAATATATTTAGAAATAACTATATAGAAAAGAAAATATTATGTTATTTTTAGTTTTGGAAATAATTATATGCACACATGGATGCGGATACATAATTGTATGTATACAAGTGTATAGATGGACTTGGACAGTGATATGTGATTTTATGTATGTACATTTGTATAAGGGTGTATATATGAATATATATGTATTGTAGGCGCATATATAAAGAATATATATATATATATATATATATATATATATATATATATATATATATATATATAAAAGTGAACATAGAAGTCAACACTTAGAGGCGACAGTCTGTTTCATGCTATATGCAATCGTCAGGCCACGACGTATATATATATATATATATATATATATATATATATATATATATATGTATATATATATATATATATATATATATATATATACCCAAGTATTTAATTGGTGTATACGAAATGAATTCCAATAACCAACAATTACTATTCTTAAAAGAGTGCTCAATACAGAGTAGAGCAGATATAATTATTTATTTAAAAAAATTATAACATAAATATGTTATAAAATCATTACAAAAATAGCCATTTTGCTTCAACACCTCCGGTGTCTTATCAAGTGATGATGTTGAATGTAAAATAAATGGTTTTAAAAGTTTCAAATTAATTGACGATCCTTCGCAAGGGGAAAACGTTGCTACAAAAGCTATAATGACCAATCAAGTATAGGAAATTCAAAAAGCTTGACAACGAAGTCATGTTATAATAGCTATTCGGGTCTTTAAAATAGGGGTAATATTAAAAAAGAATTTATTCTAACCAATAATTATTAAATTATATGATAACATTTGATATTAAAATTAAAAGTAAAATATTACCAATTTTAAAATCCAAATTTAATCATTATTAAGTTTAAAACTATAAAATTACTGAGGAGAAAAGAAGAAATAAATATGTTATTCAATTTATTTTTTTCATTGAAATTTACGTTAGAATACACGCTAATATGCCATCCGGTCCTCTGACAATATGTATACATTTTAATGATTAAGTGTGTATGGGGTCCTAACCTCACGCGTAAAACAACCCAAACACACTCAGATTATATTAGGTTGGTGCAAAAATAATGTCGTTTTCTCACATATATGTGAGAAAACGATATTATTTTTGCACCAACTTAATAATACATAAGCACCCAGACATATTTAGATATATATACACACAAAAAGTTACGAGACAGGGAACATCTCCACGGCCTTTTATATATATAAAAAAAAGAGGAAACAAACACATGCATACATACACAATTAAAAGTGAATGCACTTTCCATACACATAGACACCGATAAATACATGTACACATATCCACATACATTGACCTAGACAATCAGATACCACAACCAAGAAATATTTAAGACTGAAAGTGTCATTGATGCTAACCACTTATTAAAATATAACTTGAGCGAGCAAATATACAAAGATAAAAATGGTTAAAAATAATTTTAATATATTAAATAACGAAAATTCCAAACCCACAAATATCTATAAAAACATATATTTTAATCATATAAGTTGATATATGTTTTATTATATATTAGGTGAAAGAAAATAAGATAAAAAGAACTACCTACAGAAATAAGTGTACAGTCACACGTAAATACATATATACACATACACATATACACAGAAATATCTCTACATACATCCACACACACACATACATATACATACATACATATATATATATATATATATATATATATATATATATATATATATATATATATATATATATATAAAGTGAACATAGATGTCAACACACGCTCTATCTCTGATATTGAGCACTTTAGCCCATAAATATAGCACATCTTAAGACTATATTTCTTCATACATACATATATATATATATATATATATATATATATATATATATATATATATATATATATATCGCATACACATACGCACATGCACATACAGAAGCAAGTATAAATATATCACCCGCACAGCGTCGTAAAAAAAATATATAAATATAAATATATATACATACATGCACATAAATACAAATACACATATATACACAAATACATACATACACATATATACATATTTAAACATACATATACATATATACACATACGCATATGAACTAAGTACACAAACATATATATACCAACACATATACAAACATACGCATACACATAAAAGAAAAAGAACATACAAACGTAAATTCACCTATATAGACATATATACACGCACAAACACATCCATATATATATACATACATATATACACACATACACACACACACACACACATATATATATATATATATATATATATATATATATACACACAATCACACATATGTATATACACACATACACACATAAAAATGGGAATATACATACATTCTAGCAACATTATCTTATTAACAATAAAATATAGTAAAAGTTCATAATAATTTTATAAAAAGTAACCACACACAGTTGTTGATTAAGTCTATAAGCCATTAAAAAATTTAAACATATCACTCTTTAACTATCAATATTGATAGTAAAATATTAAAATTAGAAATATTTGTTTTGATATTTAAACACTTAAGTCATCACCTAACGTTAAACATTAACTGTGAAATTAAAGAAAAATTTAAATAGATATAAACATAAATATGTGTAATTATTTGTAAATGTATGCGTAAGTATTTACATATGAATATGTATAGGTACCTGTGTATTTCTATATATGTGTATGTACCTATGTGTGTAATTGCACATGTAAATGAACGTATATAAAGAAAAAAATCCAAAATCTTTAATATTACCTTCCAATATTACTCCATCTTAATTTGAAACCTAAACTTTAAGTAAGGAAGATTACCCATCTAAAAATAGTTAGAAATTACATTCATGAATTAGATTCAAACTGATTAAGATGTTACCTTAACAGTCATTTACAATATTAAAAGATTACTATCAGTAAACTGTTATATTTTTAAAAAATTCCTTTTAATGTGTTCTCTATGATAGTATTTAAGTTATATTTTTATCCCTAAGTTATTTGTAAAAGAGTTAAATATTTAAGCATCAAATTAATTTCTTCGTGTTTTTTTTAACATTTAAATTACTATCAAACATTAAAATCTATTTTTTTACATAAATTGCTAAAAATATACCACCCCCTTCTTCCTACGTAAAACCTAATTACAGCTTCTTTCTCGTTACTTCCCTCTTCTCTCTTTTTTCTTTTTCTTTTTCTCTCTTCTCCCCTCTCATTTCAATATATCACTTCCGTTAAGTTAACCGTTTAAATAGGTCATGGTCTCGTCCCTCCTCCCCCAATACTAAGTATGATTGAAAGAAATATTAAAATAAACACTTTCTAAACTCAACCATGTCTCTCCTATCACTCCTCCCTACCCTCTGTTAAATTACATAAACTTGATACTACCTGTCAAAAGTATGAATTTTCATTTCATCTTTCA
This sequence comes from Acanthosepion lycidas, assembly GCA_963932145.1. Lineage (NCBI taxonomy): Eukaryota > Metazoa > Mollusca > Cephalopoda > Sepiida > Sepiidae > Acanthosepion > Acanthosepion lycidas. The sequence continues at coordinate 46,498 of OZ010575.1, forward strand.
TTTCATTTTTGGAAGTTTTATCTGATGATCTAGCATCCCTTAAAAGGGTTCTGGTGAAATAAATTATTATAATGGAACCTTAAAGTGGTCTGTTTTTCTTTATATATATATATATATATATATATATATATATATATATATATATATATATATATATATATATATATATGTACCGGATGCAACAGCAAAATTGTCTAAATCGTGTAACAGCATAATTGTCCATCCCACAAGAGTTTTAATATCTAAAAAACACTAAATTAATTGAATTTCTTTTTTCCAGTTTTCAGATAAGACGGTTAGCCATCTTGACACTATTTGTCGTAAGACTCACTGAAGAACCCTTTGAGTTATTCAGCTTGAAAGAGAACAGTTTAAAATTGTTTTGTGTCTACCACACAGTCTTCCCAATCGAGCAAGGGTGAGTGGAAAAAGATGATTTATACCTTCAGTAATGGTAGCAACATTCATACTCTGAATTCCATCTTCAAAGTCCATTCAAGAACCATCCAGAGAAGGGTGTATAAGTTTAAAAAAGAAAGGACAGTAGAGAGGAAAAGTAGATCAGGAAGTCACAACAGGAAAAGGGATTATCATTTCAACTTAGAGCTAAAAAGATCAATTAGAAATGATCCAACTCAATCCATAAGATGTTTGGCACGCGGGAGGAGTTTCAGCTATGACAGTCCAAAGAGCAGTAAAAAAAAGACTTGATAATGAAATCGTACGTGAAATCTCTGAGGCACTTTGTTAATTCTGGACAGAAGGTTAGAGGGCGAAGATCATCTTGAATAAGTTGGAAGATGATCCTGGAATAATATATATATATATATATATATATATATATATATATATATATATATATATATGTTTGAACTTTATATCAATCCTTGACGAGTTTCCGGTCCTTAGCTATGTCATTTTTGTCTATGATCGATTTCATCACGAGTATTCTGTTAAGCTTGGAGAGTAATTATACATTCTTATTGCTCAAAGTAGAGTCTAGTAATGTTATAAAAACCTCGAAGAATTACAGTAAGATACTTTTAATCATTTATAGGATACTAAGGTTCAAATTTTAATGTATATATACATATACAATTTGTCTGCTGGTTCCATCAACAGATTTTATATATATATATATATATATATATATATATATATATATATATATATATATATATTTGTGTGTGTGTACCTCCAAAGAACAGCGACTACTAAGGGTTAAAATGCATTTTTAAACATAAAAAAACTTTCTTGAAGCTTTTATTTTAGTTTTAATTTCAAGCTAATAGGCTAAATTTAATATTTCCAATGAGCAAAATACTTTACTCTATTTCAAAACGAATTTAAATTGATTAGAATTGATTTTTGAAATTGCTAAAAATGCCTAAAATGATCCATATTTACAAATCTGTGAATACAATGTAATTTTCTTTATTAAAATATCTTTCAAAAATAAAATATGTAACACCTTCCGCCGCCGCCTACACCCGTTGGTGTAACCACGCCTAGTACTTCGATCCTCAGGATCTTAGGACGACCCTTTAACCATAGGCTAAGTTTGCGCTGGTTGTTGGCCGCTGCTCGCTTCGATTCATATCAACTCTGCCCACGTTGTGTTGATCTCAGAACAGTGGAAAATAGAAGGTCGTAGTCTCGGAGCGCCAGTCAAGACGTGGCAGGTGCTATAATAAAGAAAAAAATAAGAGAGATTTGTGGGTTGTCTTCAAATAGTTTATACAACTCTTGGTACAACAAAAATTAACCTTCCCACATCAATCTCTATAGTGACACTAGGCTTTGTCAAAACATCTGAAAGGCTGGGTTCAAAGTCTTGGAATCAGGAATTCTGGTGGCAGCCGACGTGGATTCCAGAGACACTCGATGCAGCTTCTCAGCTCAATTCTTTGAGCTCCCTAAAGTCATCTGCTTATATGCACTTCGGTCCAAATCTGGCATGCGGCCGAAGGGTTCTTGGGATTGGTTGATTCTTTAATTTTTCACATTAATTCTAATAACGGTTTTCTTTGTTTCCTATCCCTCTTTCCCAATTAACTTTCCATATTTTGGAGAATAATCCACCTTCCTTGGGAATAGTTGCAAGGATTACTCCTCCCCTAATTTCCACCTGCTTCACTTCGCATCTCAAACCCCCAATCTATACAGGCGGTGCCAAATTCTCCTTCTTCCTACATTCATAGCATTCAACTTCATCCCACTTCCCAGGGCATACATAACTGTCTTTGTAACAAATCTAAGTTTTAAAAGCATGTAGGAGGAAGAGCAGAGTTTATTTCTAGTCATTAGTTTTAATACTATGAATCTTTTCTGTTTTCCTGGAATTATCTTTGACCAGCGAAAATATAAAACAGACTACCGATGACAGAATTTGTTTTCATAACTTCAGTCTTAATCGTACATTACATCCGACCCGTTGAGAGAAATTCGTTCTCATTTAACCTTCCGAACGTGAGATAAAATTATTTCCCAATTTGTTTACGTCAATGAAAATATATTTGTTTGCCTAAATTCTCAACAAAGAGAATCCCTGGGCCGGCTGCCGTCTCAGATCACCTGCCTGCTATGACGGATCGATTTTCATAATCTTAAGATTCTCAGCGGGTTCATTCTCTGTTTTCATTTCTCAATTCGTTTTCGCTAACAAATATTATAATTCTCGTCTGCTTTTCTGTTCGCCAGTGACCCATGTTGCCCTAATTTCTCAAGAACGAGATAAAATTGTTCTCCAAATCTGTTTTCATCCGCATGCCAGACTCTCGACAGATAAGAAAAATAAACTTTAAGAGAGAAGAAATCAAGACGGTCCCATTTCCCCATGATAAATTCCCTCTCCCCTCTCTCTCTCTCTCTCTCTCTCTTTCTTTCTTTCTTTCTTCCAGTCTATATGCCATTTTGATCAGGTTTATTACTACTACTCTCTGCAACAATCCTTTAGACATTGTTCAATCCGTAATTAAAAATAAAATTTCGGAGTTTAATAACGCCATACCTGCTTCAGTACAGAGATGCCCCGTGTACCTACGTCTTACTTTACTATGTAGTATTAGTGACAAATGTGCTATACGGGTTTCCATAGCAATTCGACAATGTTACTTTGCTGCTAATACACGTGTAGTTTTCTCTGCTACACCTGTTCTTGCATCCGGAAAGACGTTCTTTCATCTCACCATAATAGTTCCAAAAAAAACAGTGCTCCATACAGAAGTAGAGCTTAAATTATAATTATTTTTTTTTAAATATGATTCCTTCGTTACATAAAAGTTCTCATGTTTCAAAAACGAGAGCCGAAAACCTCAATATAATTATTAAAATTAAATTGAGTTAAAGTATCAAGCCCTGTTTCATCCTCAAGCGAAAATTTAAGAATAACCAATCTTGAAATTTACGCTTTGACCTCTTTCCGAACGTGACTTATATGTGGATAAAAATTATCTCTTAGACCTCTTACCAAAATGGACGCCCCAGCCGTTTACATGGTAATTAATTTTGCGAATAAACATGATTAAAAAGATGCGTAAATGTGTGTGTGCGTTGTGTGTTTGTGTGAAGATGATGAGGCAAAGAGGAAAATCTATAAAAAACGCTTTTCGCCGAGAGCGTCCGCTCTCTCTGGCTTCTTCAGGTTAAAATTATAGAAAAACAAACTCTATGTAAGGATAATCGCGTTGGTACCTCTGAGGGTAAGTGAGGATCATAAATCAAATGAACTTATCGCATGTATAGAAGAAGTCGCCAGAGAGAGAGAGAGAGAGGGGGGGAAGACGCTCTCGGAGAATTGCATCGTTTATAGATTTTCCACTTTGTCTCATCATTTACTTTTGTTTATATTATACATACAACACACACACAGAGAGATACATAAATATATTAATAGATTAAAGGATGAAAAATTTTCGCGGATTTTGATGTCAGTCTTTTTTTTTTCCAAAAATCCGGGAATTTGTTTTGTTCATGCTAAGAAGTCTAGAAAAAACACTAGTATATAAAATTCACTATTTTTATCTATAATGTTGAATGTGTTAAAATTATTCAACATTTTAACAAGAAAAATCCCAAGTCTATGTTTAAAATTGCTGCAAAACATTGTTGGCTTTATTTCAGATGAAGTAATAATCTCTAATTTGTATTTATTTTCTATTTTTCCACTTCAATTATTCAAATATATTGCATATGATCCATTATTATTAATTTGGTTGCAATAAAAATTTGTATCTTATATGAATACTAACTTGTGAAAATTGAGATGTAGTAGAGTGGGGGCCCCGTATCATAGATTGGGGGGTATCATAGATTCAAGGGGGGTGGGCACAAGACACTTATGTAAAGTCACACGCAGACAGTGAGTGACGGACAGACAATCAGCTCTTTTATATATATTGATTTTATAACAGATATTTTTATTTCATTTTTTTACAACGAAACTTGAAAAAAGTAAAATTTCAATTTAAAAAATAAACGTAATTTAAAATGCGATATTATTGTTTAGGGAGCGTATTTTTTCATGTGGAAGATTTAATACTGTTTGATGTTTTATCTAATGATTACCTCTCGTTTTCCAAATCAGTTTCAGGTGAGAAAATAGTAAAGTGGCGATCGTGTTTTTTTCAAACCCTCAGTAATCGTAAATTGATCGTCTGCACGTAGTTACACTAATAAAGGTAGCGATCTTGCATTTACTTACTTTTCTCATCAGTTTTTTATTGTTTCTTTCTTTTTCTTGTTTTTACGAGTTAACTTTTTCCATTTCCAGAATCTTTTTTTTTTTTTTCTTTGAGGGACTACGGACGGATTTTTTTTTTTTTTTATCATCTTAGAAGATGGCGCGTCCTGTTTAATTTAGACTTTAGAGCAGTGTTTTCCAAAGTGGGCGGACCGCTTCCCTGGAGGCAGTAATTTGATATCGAGGGGGATGACGCAAAAGGGGAGCGACAGTGTCGTACTAAGTAGTTGTAGCTGGGAGGGCGACAATGTCGTATTAAGAGCATATAAAAAATCAATATAGTTTTTTTTTTACAAGATCTGAAAGACAAAATGTCATAGACTTGTGGCAATTGCTATTCTTTTCCACGCCCACAATTTATTCGTCTGTGATTGGCTAGTAAATCAATACTGTTTTTCTAGAAGACAATTTAGCAATCGCAGTCATCACTTTGAATTTTTCGGTCGTGAACTTGCTCACATGTTTCTTTGATACAAAATCAGTAATTGGTTAAATTTTAACCACTCAAACATTTTAATACTAAATCAATTTTTCCCGCGTTTTCGCTCGGAGCCTACCGGTACCTCTAAAAGAAGCAATTTTGCCACAAGCCGCCAGTAGAGTCCAGCTATTTCGCCTGTCCACACAAATCTACGACTTTACTCATAACATTTCAAACGTACACACAGACACAGATTTTTGTAATACATTATACATATCTCTCACTGTGACTCAGCCAAGTTCATGAACCAGAATTCTATTAATTTCTCTAAACAACACATTTCTTAATTAACTGTATTTTATTCTAACAGCAGACTCTATTCAACATAGAATCCTGAACATTCTTCTTCAAGAGAAACTCTTTCGAACATTCAATCATAAATCAGAATACAGTTGGAGGGGAACAACTTTTTTCTCCTAAATCATTACACTTCATTGCATTGTTTTGTATGTTATATTTCAATATATATTTATTTGTTGACCCACAAGTGGAGTTTTGTTGCTTTTTCTTGAATCGTTAAATGTACAATAGATATATGCGCTAAGAACACGCATCACAGACTTAATTAATAAGGTAAAAGAGCTCGTATGTAATTTTTATAGATAATAAAATTGACATTTGAATTAAAAACGAATGCATAGCTCTGTTACATAATCAAAAGTCAGAATCAAAAGTTCGAACGTTTGCTTGACGCCAATACACAACACGTATAGTAGACTCGTAGAGGGAACCTGCATTTACGACACATAGCTGCCGCCTTGGCACCCAGCCAGATCAGTCTCAGAGTCAGTAAACAACTAGGTTACATGGGCCGAAGCTCGTCTCAGGTTTTTAAACACTGCACTTTAACTTCAATCTTACAATGTTCAGAATTTTTAAATATATTAAAGATGTGACAGAATGGGAGTCGGTTAAGATTCGGTATATTCCCAGGTCTGTAAACAAAGATATTTACTTGTAATCTGACTTTGGAGATAGCTAGTAACTCTCCAACACTTCTGGAAATTCATCAGATAACTGAAAAAAGCATATCTCTGACTCACTAGAGAAATACACTGCACCCTGACGACAACACAAGCACATTTCGTCGAATCACGCATCTCAATCACACTTCTGACACATTTTCTTTTCAGCTCACAAGGACAATAATCAAAACTTTCATGAACCTTTTCCTTATATATTAAAAGTTTTCATTTCTTTACAACTTTTAATCTGGTGGGAGGTATTGTCGGAGTTAGCTCCTCCTTGGCTCCTTAAACCGGGAGAGAACAGGTAATTTCGACCTTTACCTTTCGGTTGTGCTCCCTACACGCTGCTAACCCGAGGTAGAGACTAGCAAGTTACCTTTTCAGTTTAGTTATATTACGAACCTGGTCGTAATATACTTCTAGGCATTTTTAGGCCTTGGTTTTCTTTTAGCTAAGCTCTACTCATTGTTTTAGATAGACTTTACTGTGTTGGCTTACCAATTCTCTTGCTAGTCTCCCTTACTATAAGACAGTGATTTCTCGCTAAAAATAGCGTCGGCGACTGAAACGGTCGGTACGGAGGGTACTGACCTCCGTGTGCAGGACGTCGAACACAGGGCTGTGTATTAAGTTACGCTCCCATTTCTTTTTGTCTGCCAACTTGACGATAGTTGGAAACTTTGCTTTCTCCCTCTTACATCTGGCTCCTTGCCAATTCTCGGCATTCCGTCCCTACTGGCTGCCTACACGTCGTCCATAACCTTTCCCGTACACTACGTTTGTAATTATTACGGGAGGTTACTAATATCGGACTCGACCGGCAGACGCGTAACGCCTGCACTGGACTTTTGACATGCCCGAACAACATCGCAACGCCAGCACCTCTTTCCTTCCCAACACGTCAAGTTGGCATCACGGCAACGACCAACATCAACCTCAAACTACAATGACCAGCAGCAATTATCTGCAACGACCAACATCAAGTTGGCATCCCGGTAACGACCAACATCAACCTCAAACTACAATGACCAGCAGCGATTATCTGCAACGACCAACATCAACTTCAGCTGCAACGACCACCTGCAACGACCACCTGCAACGACCAACAGCGAATCATCTGCATGACCAGCAGCGATCACCTGTAACAACCAACCTCGACCATCAATGCCTGCACCGGAACATCTGCATCCCTACCGTTCCGACCACCTTTACTTCTTTATTACTTTTCTAGAATAAATTAGCTTATATCTTATATATCCTCGTTCTATCGTCTATGTTGTTTCACCTTGTCAGATTTAACGTCTTCGAAAAGGCTAGCGGGCCTCTTGTGACCTCATCACCCCTTTTGTTATACGGGGGCGCTCGAGGGTCCGCTACAAGAGAATATCAGATAATGACCTTCAAGTGTATTATTCTCACCTGGAAGAGCTGCAAAGAGACATGTCTGAAAATTTTCAGAATCTTTTATTGCTTAAAATACCAGACTGGATAATTAATCCATTCTTAGATGTCAACAGTGAGGAAATAGGAAAGGCGGAGGAAGAATTAGTTTCAATCCAAAACGATATTAATCTAAGACCAAAGTTCACGATATCATATCAAGACTTTTGGTTACAAAAAAAAAAAAAATCTCTGACTTCTATCCAGTACTATGGAACAAGGTGAAGATATATTTTATTGCCATCATATTTGGTAGAACGGAGCTTCAGTGCAGTTGCCTTGCTTCTTTCCGAGCAAAGGAACAGATTTAAAATTATTACCCAATGTGGGGATCTACGACTTCTTAATGAATTCCAGCTTGATGTGGAGAAACTAATAATATCCCTATACTAAGTACACACATCCCATTTTAATTGTAAAAACTAAATAAAATGGTTTATTAAATTAACTACTATTTTCCAACACATATTTTGTGTTCAATATTGTTGTTTTCACTTTGGAAAAAAAAGTTCGCGTGTGTAGGGAGAGGGGGCGCCAGGAATCTATCTGGAAGCCAAGAGGGCGCCGGGCTAAAAAAATTGGGAAACACTGCTTTAGAGTATCAAATTGGTCCCTGACTTTTGTAAAAAAAAAAAAAAAATGTAACCTGTACTTTGTTTTTATTTGCAAATGTTAAGTTTGAAACATTTTTTATTTTATTTTATTATTTTTTGGTGGAAGGACTTGCACAGACGTAGAAAGATAATATTAATCATTTACCTTAAATGAATCCTGATTAGGGAATTTTTCTCCTCCAATTCAATATGAACTAACGAACCCGAATTGTTTCTTTTTATATTTCACAAAAAAAATTATTTAGAGAAAGAACTGATTTTTATGTGATTTATGAAAATCTTTCAAACTTATGAAATTTAGGGTGCGAAGTATAATTCGGCAATATGGTCTGAGTCAAAGATATTATTGTGGATAATTGTCATACCGTTTCAAACATGGCATACATTTTAAGATAGAGTACACACTGGTACAGAGAACATTTTAAAAAGTCAGGGATCGATTTGACACTGCATTTATATTATAGACAGTGCCCTCACTTCTAAAACGATAAAAGAATCAATATTTTTAGATTCTTACAATTATCAATGGTAGAGAAAGCTCTGTTGATGAATGTTAATCGACAAAATTATTAAAATAAATTTCCCCACCTATGACTGGGTGTGGTCATAGAGTCACTGGGCAGCTACGTTTACCCAATATATCTGGGTTGAAAGTCAAATAGGTACTCATTTATGCGTAACGTGTCAAAGTGAAGATGGCGGAACCAATCCCTCTCTCTCCAAATTAAAGACTCAGACACGTGGCTGTTGATTCCATTTTTAGGAAATCCTCCACCCAGCGATGTCGTGTTATCACCGTAATCTGCATACACCATTGTGCTAGAGATCCACCCTTAATTATTAAAGGGTGGATCTATTCTAGCACAACCTTAAAGCCTCAGAAAGTTTAATAGGTTTTGTTTTTAATCGTGCTTGTAGCTACCTTTTTACACCAGAAAAGCGTGTTTAGGGGACCAGTTTAATCGCTTATGACCTGTCGATGCGGCAGGTTTACTGATGGTAATAGAAGACTCGTCGTAGCGTAGAACCTTAAAGTTCACTTTAGTTGTGTCAGACTTTTTATAAAAATGTTTTGTTTCATTTTTCTCATAGGAAATTAAAAACTTTAACATTTACGTTTTCTTTCTGGCTTATATTGTAGAAAACAAATTTTAATTAAAAAAAATAATAATTTTAAAAAATTTATAGAAGGGTGGTGTATTTTTCATAACGAATATTTAATTTTTACACCGTTTATTATTAAATTCATTAGGAGTTATCTCCCCTTCTCCAAATCGGTTTCAGGTCGGGAAATAGTTGAGTTTTGAGTTGCATTCTTCATTCTTTTTTTTTTTTTTACCAAACCTTCAGTAATCGTAAATTAATCGTCTGCCTCTTGGTTCCAGTAATGAAGGTACCAATCTTACATTTACTTATTTTATCAACAGTTTTTATTCTTTCTTTTTTGCGTGGCCTCTTAGAATAGCCACCGCGACCTGAAATGATTTTTTATAGCAATAATTAAGCACTAAACACGAATATCAATAATTTTTCATTTTTTTTTTTTTATAAAAGTTAATAAGTTGGGTCCAGTTTGCTATGGAAATACATGTTAAAATTGTTACCCTTTCACAAGCAAAAAAAAATAATTATATACTAAAGGATTTCTTAAATTAAAATTTCGCAATTGGAATTGAAATTTTTTTCAAGATTTTTTTTTTCATATCGATTAATTAATAAGTCCTCGAAATTAACAATTTATTTTATAGCTTTTTTTAAAAAAATTTTATTTTAAGAAATTACGTGGTACGAGCGTATTTATATATTTTTGGATTGTACATGGATCAATTTACAAATTTTACATTTACAATTATTAATTTAAAAACTAAAAAGCAAACTGCACTACTGTTGTTATTTATTAACTTTTTTTTATAAAATCTATTTATTTTAGAATAGATATTCGAACTGTGGAAAACTTAATTATATTAAAAAAAAAAAAAATTGAAAAAAAAAAATGATTATTTCTCGTCACAGTTCCAAAAAATCTACCCTTTTCCAAAAAGGGGGCGTGAGTTTTTTCTTTTTCCTTTATTTTTATTTATTTATTTATTTTTTACTTTTTTTTTTATTTGCGGCGACGAAGTCGGCGGCCATTTTGTCTGTTTTTTGTTTGTTTTTCCTGTTTTTCATAATAACAATTTGTTTGGTACCTCGCCACTTCTCTGACGGCAAAAGATGATCAAGTTTCAAATCTAAGTTAATTAGAAAATGTATTCAATTTATTTTACAGTTACAGAAGTCATTAAGATGACTTCAAAGGGCCGGCATATCAATTCTATGCATTCTTTCTTCGGAAGAAAACAAGGATTCACCATTGCCTTGCCGTGAAATCCTTCGTGGTTATCATTTTTATTTTTAAATCTAATAATTCCTAGATCTTCGGTATTTTTCAAAATCGCTTTATTTTGTTTTCATTTTAGTAGGGTTAACCCTAATGGGGACACATTCGAACGCTACCGAATGGCACATTACTTTGTTGAAGACTCTCAAAAACCAGGCCGGTAGACGAGAATCTACTGTTTAAAAAAGTAATTCTACTCAAACACGTTAATCAACTAAATATAGCTTTTACAGTAGGCACAATCAAAAATTGTCACCTTTTTAGTAAAACTTTGGTTCATTTTGAAAGAATAGCCTAAAAGTTCATCTAAAAAAAAAAAAAAAAAAAAAAAAAGAAAATTAATTTTACATATTTCAATAAGACATTTTAAAAATATCTGTCCTAGATATTCATTTCAAATAAAAATTAGTAAAATTAAGAATAAGAATTAACAGAATTTTTTTTAAAAATTACTTTATGCTTTTAGGTACCTCCACAGAAGTGCATTGAGGTTTGAAGGAATTTTTAAAAATGAAAAATCTTTCTTGAAGCTTTTATTTCAGTTTTAATTTCCAGCTAATAGATTAAATTTAATATTTCCAATAAGCGAAATACTCTGCTATATTTCAAAGTCTGTTTTAAATTTACTGGAAGAATTTTTTTTTTTTTTTTTTTTTTTTTTGCTAAAATAGCTGATTAGCACCCCTTTTTTTCTTTTTTTTTTTTTTTAGTCATCTTTCATCGCAATCTCATTCTCTTTTTTAAAAAATCTTCCTAAAATAAAATATACTTTTCTGAAACATTATTTGAGGAATATTAGCTGATTTAAAGTGTAATTAATCTGATCTGAAAGAAATATTTACATCACATTTAAAATATCACGGAAATGCATACCTTAACCCAACAGTAGCTGTGTTTTTGTGATGACAGATCTATTTTGTTCTATGGAGACTATCTGTAAAACATAATTCAAGAAAATGACATAAGTGTCTTTTTTATATAATTTTTAAGTAGGCAGTAATCTTAAAATTTTAGGAAAATATACTCTGTAATCTAATGTTTTATTGAATCTTATGATATCTATCTATCAATATATATATATTTCTGAGATGAGTTCTTGTAATTATTTACACTATTTACATTGTTCAGACTGTTTTGAATATGACAAGATGTGGACAACAAGTCAAACAATGTATTTAGTGCAAATGAATTTTATAAATTTTGGCTTTAAATTTACTTTAGTTATCACTCTTATTTTCTGATAATGTTGTGTGAGTGCCCATACTTACAAAAATAGGCACATTTATACACATACAAAAAAATTCAAAATTCTTTTAAAAATATTGGTGTTTGATGATTTGTATTAAGCTTTTCCATTTAGAATTAGTAAATATACTTTTCAGTTGATATCTAAAAGGCTGAAATAATGAAAAAATTAAAAATATTTAAAACTTAATAAATTTTTCTAATTAAAATTTTTAAAAAAATGAAAATGATTCTTGTAAAAACTCATTAATCATTGAAAAAAGAATTTTCAGAAGACAATATTGTCCTTAATATATTTTATTTATAAAAGCAATTAAAAGCTTTTCTAATTAAATAATGTCAGTTTTACTGCATTTTTTTATATTACGATTCAGAGCACTTTTTTAGTAAATGCTGTTTCTGTTTGACTAAAACAAACTGATGATTTAAATTCTCTAAATTCTTCTGCTTTTAACTAATATTAATACAAAGAGACTGGAATTTTAATTTCTTGAATTTTCATAAAATTAAGTAAAGGTAACAGATATAAAAAAAAATAAATAAATAATTACCAAGATTTTCTAAAAAAACAAAAAAAAAAAAATTTCATTCATTTGTGAATAAGTCCTGAGAATTTAAAATCCAACAGTTACTTGTTTTTTTTGTTTTTTTTACTGCAAAAAGGTGCTAAATTTCCTAATGCTAATCTTTAGCCCACCCTGACGCAAGAAAAACGATTTTTAACCAAAATTTTGAACACACTGGAAAGAATTAAAAATTTTAATAAAATAATAAAAAAATAATTTGATCTTTCCTCTTAATAATAACAAATTTAAGAATTTTACTATTTTTATGTTAATAGAAATAGAAAAATATTTTTTTTAATAATATAATGAAGTGATATTTTTTCATTACATTTTTTTATTTATTGTGTATTTATTTTTTTTTTCGTTTAACGATTTGATCTCCTTAAATATTTAGTTGAACCAAATCAGATCTTTTAATTATTTTATGAAAATTTATTCAGCAAGACAAAGTGTTATAAAAAAAAAAAATGGCCAAAATGGATACTGGAACTATTGAATTTCTACAGTCAATTGATTGCCTTCACTTAGCTTTTTTTCAGCTACCAATGTCATAAAAATCTCTTGACACCTCCAGACATAATTATTCTTAACCTTATATAACAAATCAGGAGTTAATTCAGAATTGTTGAATTATTTCTTACTTGATCGTCTTTGAAAAAAAGAAAAGAAAATTCTTTTAAAAATATTTCATGCTTGAAAATGACATTAAACTTTACATTTTTTTGGTTCTCAATCATATCTTTATTTAATAAAAAAATATATCTTTTGTTATCAGTAATTGGAAGAATTACAAAATCCCACTGGAAAATTACAAGTAAATTTTAGAAAAATAAATAAATATTCTTTGTAGATTTTTTCCCTGTCAAATCCAAAAGAAAATAATGTGTGAATTAATTTGAATTAAATTATTTTTGTAAAGCTTCAGGGCAAATTTTCAAAATGTTCAAATCTGATATTGTAAAATAAAAAACTTTTTACTGAAATATTAATCTTTCTTTATAAAACTATAAAAAAAATTTGTCAACAACTCTCACCCCACTTTAAAGGTATTCCCAATGTATTGAAATGAAATGGTTAACTGACCTCAAAAGTTTTTTTCTAATAAAATAATCTATTCAGTATACAATTCATTTATTAATAAGTTGTAAAAATTTAATTTAAATTTGATAATTCCCAGATTTTTGTTAAATTTTTTAATTCGGCATTATTTTGTTTTCATTTTTGAAAAAATGCATTTATTTTGGTGCTACATATAAGGAAACACACACATAATAAATGGCAACATATGTTATTTTCCTTTCAAACCTTAAAAGTTAGATATGACTCGATCATCATAGCATTTAATGTTTAATTTTAATACATGTCTATGAGTGCAAAGTTTGTAGTAATTCAACTTAAAATCTGTGTTTGGAATTCTTCATTTGGTGTGAGTGACTTAATATTCTTTCTTTCTTTTTTTTTTTTAATTAATAATTTTGGCAATTGCACCCCCCCTCACTGTTTTTTTAAATCATTTGTGTCAATGATTTGTGTATGTATATATATATATATATATATATATATATATATATATATATATATATATATATATATATATACATATATATGTTTTTGAATAACACATCTGTCACGCAAATATTTTTGGCAAAGTATTTGTCATCCACGCCCACTTGTGTATAATATGGCACAATGCCAAAATTAAAGTGGATATCCTATGTATACATGGGACTAGAAATGACAACTGGACAAACTCCTTCAGCACTTTTCTATTTAAGGCCAACTCAGGTCTCTGGATTAATCCTAGCTTCTCTAACTGATGAAGAGGTACTGCCCATGGGTGGCCCACTTGGGCTCAGGCATATGATACTTAATTTTAAGCAATAGCTAATAATTATATACCAGGCATATTGTAGAAAGTTCTCAGTTCAAATTGGGTTTAGACTAAGCACTTTTCAGCATGCCCTTCATGTTTGCACACAAACACATTCAAAATGAGTGTAAAATATAATAATATCAGTCATTGCTTCGATGAAATAGTTTTAGGTGGAGGCCATGTATTAAATTCATGTTACACGTTAAGGTAGCAGGTAACATTTAAGTTACATCTTTTATGAGTGCTACTCTTATCATGTATTCCAATACTACTTGCCAAATGGTCAGATTATTGGTAACTAAACCAGTTCCTCCACCAGGCTTTCTGGTGAGGGCTGGAGGCTAGGCACAAAGCAGAATTAAAAACAAAACCTAAACTAAACATCCAGTACAGTGATGACATAGTGTCACTGAGCAGAAGGCTTCTTAAACTGCCTTGGCAGAGGATCCCCTCCCTCAGATGGAATTAACGATCTCTGGAGGGAGATAGACTTGGCCAGGTCTACTTGTCCAATGCAAGTCGGGTACTCAGCTGTGCAGCAACTCTTCAGCCACACTCAGCCATGTAACAGATGATTGATTTAAAGTGCCACTTATATATATGGTTTAAGCAAACAATTGAAGATACAAAACCAGCAAAATAAGTTTGTGTAAATTAAAGTTGGTTGATAGAAGAAAAGTTGTATGTGAAATGAACATTCTTTTCTTGTGTTTGAGTTTAAATAAAATGTCTGTATACAAGGGAATTTACATAGACATAGCTAGAGAGAAGTGTGTTAAACAGTGTCCTTGGGCATAAACTTATCAATGGAAATGAGTAATTGAAGACCAGCTCCATATTTCTTTTTAGTGGTTCTGTGATTAGGACTTTCAAACACCAAAATAGAATGATTTGATTGGTGCATTATTCATCTATCTCAACTTTCTTTTCTGTCAGTCCCTCATGACAGTTTATATCATTTTTTCTTTAGGAATCTGAAAATAATCCGGAAATAACTTCTGAAGATGACAGCAGTTCAACATCTTCCCCAAAATCTGAAAATTCTCCCCACAAATCAAAGTTTGATGTCCGGATTACAAATGCTGTCAAAGATGGAGATACACTTAATTTTACAGTGGAGTCAACGAAGGTTGGCATTATTTTATCATTTTTATTTTTTATTTTTATAGTCTTTCTAATAGCTTATACTCTTTTCATGTTACCCAGAGGTTTTTGTCAGAATGAAACGCATAGTAAAGATTTTACTATAAAATAAAAAGGATCAGAAAGATTTTACTATAAAAAATTTTTTCAATAGTAAAATAATAATTTCTCTTTTTAGTAAAATTAAGTCATTGCTTTAGAATTCAGATTTTACAAGACTGACCAGTAGGATAAGTTTACCGTCATTTCAGTGCATTTCTGCAGTAAAATTATTATAATTATAACCTCTTCAAGTCCAGGATCAGCTGATAACTATCCTCCATACCCTCCCTTACTACTTTACCATTTATATTGTGCACCTCATTCAGTAACCCTCTATCTTGAGTGGCTTTTGAGCATTCGGAAACATTAGTAAGAAAAGAAAGTGGTTTAAATGGATAATCTAACATGGTTTAGAAACCAAGGGTATGAGAAATATTAACAAAATCATCAGTATTTCATCATCTAAAGGAAACATTACTTTTTTACCAATTAAAATTCTGGTCCCTTTTCCTATCAACAATGACAAAAGAAAATCCTAACTCAATACAGTGGATCCCTACAGATGATTCAGTACTTTGCAAAAGACTTTGTGTACATACACAACATTTCTTTTCTTTGGTATCACTCCATGCAAGGCAATAAGGCAGGGGAACAACATTAATATTGAGCAGAAAGAGTAATCAGGAAGACAGTAGATAGCAATTAAAATTGCATTTAAATTTTTGTGGATTAATGTTGGCTAGATAGCATGGAGCTGGAAGGGAGTTCCACAAGTGAGAAGTGTGAGAAAAGAAATTGTTAACATAAAATTTGCAGTTACATTCAGCCAGCTCAACAGTAATTTGATGTGATCTTGATGCCAGTCTAGTACTGCACTTAAATTCAAAAAGTCTAGAGACCATAGCAAAGAGCTCATCTGAACAATTGTCCTGAAAGTATTTATAGAAAAGACACAGAGAGGCAACTTACAGCGGTGGGAAAGTGAATGAAGCTGAGCCTCTAGATCAGGATCAATAATATTGCTGATTCTTCTTTGGATTTTATCAAGGAGCTCAAGGTAAATAGCAGGTGCACTGGATCATATGTAGCAACAATATTCTAAGCATGGATGAATGGTAAACTTATAGATATAAGTAAAATAGATTCTGGAGAGAACCAACTTTCTTAGCAGCTGAACTAGCAATTAAATATAGTCTTTCCACTTTATTTCAGCTGAGAATGTTAGCCCCAGAAAGTGCAACGAACCACTTTCCTGGAGGTTAGTATCAGCCATGCTGATGGAAGGCAGAAAGGAATCTCTCAGATGATTAATAGAGAGAAGTTTTGCTTTGGAGACATTCAAATTAACATGCTGTCTTTTACCCTAGTTAATGACTGTATTATGCTAGAAAATTGTTAATGTTCTTGTATTAGGTTTGTGTTATGACTCTGAAAGACAAATTTGTTTCCTTATCATGTAAGGTGTGAAAGAAAGTGCAGTAAAACTATGTTGTTAGAAGTTTAGCTATTATGATGACATTAACAATGTGTCTTGTTTGATTTCAGGTTGGTGATGGAACAACGAAAGTGTTGGAAAGAATATTTGAAGATTTTGAATGGCTTCACCACTGTCTTATAACACAAAATAATATTAACGGGCTCATCGTAAGTCTTTATAAATCCTAAACTGTTTCATTACATCAATATCTTTCTAATTTTAACACATTTTAAGAAACACTTACACTCACAATGTCTGGTTACTCTGCCGTTATTACTCTTACATGTAATCCAGAACTAAGTGCTGCATGGTCAGGTTTTAATAACTAAACTAGTTCCACTGCCAGGCTTTTCTGGTGAAGCTGGTGCCTGGACAGGAATGGTCTACACATGAATGGATACATCTCTGGTATTCAACCCAGATATGTTGAGTGAAATGGTCAGCTGGGATGTGACCCTACAACCACACCTGGTCCTGGGACTGATGCTGAAATAATGTAAATAAGGATACCTCCTCTCATTAATGAAATTCAAATGGGGTGGGAATAATATTTTTATCTATGTTTTGATGTTTTTTTCCTCTTTGCTGATTTTTTTTTTTTTCATTCTCTGTACAGGTTCCTCCACTACCTTTAAAAGCTGAAATTGACCCCAAGAGTGCAGAAAGTAAATCAAGACGACAACTTGGGAATGATACGAATGTTCTTGTTGGAGATGAATTCCAGAGAGAATGCAGAAACTTAGAAAAGTGAGTGGACTTTATTTTTATCAAACAAATAATGGTGATTTCATTATTGCCTGGAACAAGATGACTCTGTGAGGATCTAAAAAGGTTAAGAAAAATTTAATGGACTTTGTTTTTCAATTTTTGGTGTTGAGCAGTTATCTCTTTCCATACACAATTTTGAATTTTATATATCACAAACTGTATTTGATTTCTACAAGAACATACATCTGTATATCATCATCAGTCCCATGATTTGGTGTGGTCATGGTGTTATGGCACAGCTGAGCACCTGACTAGCTCCCTTCCATATCTCTTGGTTGCATACCATTTGAGTCTCTGTGATGCATCTTCCCATCCAGTTGGTGACATTGTGCCTCTTCTTTTGTTTAAGGTGGTTCCTTCTTGGAAAGCTCTTGTCCATACCATTTCAACTTTCTTTTCTTGATGGTAGATACAAGGATCTTCCAACAGGCCTGTTTCTTATCTGATGGTGTCGCATACTTCATCATTTATGATGCAGTCTATGAAGGAAATGTCTAGGATTGTTCTGTAGCATTTTTAATGATTTAGATCAGTTTGGAGCACTGGTAGTAAACAGACAACTTTTTCATTGCTCAAAGAAAACAGGTTTTTAAAGAAAATAAAGCAAGTAGTAATTATTTATCTGTTCGTTTCCAGTTTTTATTATCATATATTTATTATATTTTATTAAAATAGATATTCTACTTGATTATTAGAGTCACTATTTGTTTATTTTTAAGTTTATTGGTATTCATCACTTGTCTTAAATGTCATTTGGTGAGTTTATATTCTTAAAAATATTTACTGTATTGTATTTGCTAATTTATGTATCTGGCATGAATGAACAAGCTTATGCACACACACACACACACACACACACTACAGTTCAAAAGTTTGAAGCCACACCAGAATTAGCATGTGATAAACTTGACAGAAGAATGAAAAATAAAAATGAAAAAGAGCACTTAGTCATTGAAAAAAAGAATGGAATTAATTATCAAACTTGTACTTTAAGAAACTTTTGCAACAAATGCCAAAAATTTGTGATGCAGTAATCAAGACTAAAGGAGGATATTTTAATGAGAGCAAAATTTAATCATAAAATGCTTCTTTTTTTTTTTTTTTCTTTTTGTCATAATAAAATTTCTAATAAATAATCATGTCTCACTTTTTTAACCATTATAATAATTTTCTGTTATTTAAAGTACAAAACAACTACTTTTGGGGCCAATTTAAAGTGGCCTCAAACTTTTGAACTGTAGTGTGTGTATATATATATATATATATATATATATATATATATATATCTCTATCTATAAAAGGCAGGATGTGTGTGTAACGAATGCATGGCCGCAATTTTCGACGGATTTGAACCAAAATTTACATGCACATGCTCCAAGTTAGCGATAAGGCCAAGACCAACTTTGCATTTCCAAACTCTCATCGATAGTGGAAATGATCAATTTTTTTCATGTAGTTTGCAGCCATTTTGTACTGGCCAGAGTGAGAGCCTATAGCTGGCTGCCACAAATAGGCAGGAAGATTCTATTGGCCAGCGTGAGAGCCAACAGCTGACTGACACGAATGTTAACTACCATGCTAGCATGCAAAAAAAATGGATAGCTGCATTTGTCACAAGTGGGAAAAATTTAAATCTGCATGGCATTTTACTCCAATTGACTCATTTGCTTGCTTAAACTCAATTTTGTTTCTGATTCCGCAGAACTGGGTTGGGTGTGAAAAAGTATTTGTTGTTAACATTCTTTTTTCATTCGGTTTTTCCAGTTACAAGTCCTTTTTTAAAGCTGATCATTTTGTGTTCATTTTGTTTAGTTCTTTTTTCATAACAGATTTAATGTTTAGTATAGAGCTTAGAAAAAATTTGCAGTGTGAGATAGGCAAGAAATAAGGCATGTAGCAACATCAGCATGGCAAAGGGCTCTCCAAAGGAAAGGAAGGGCAAAAATATTTTAAGTCAAGTGAGAGCGATTGCTGTATGAGTTGTACGATTTTTGAATCAAGCATGGGCCATGCTGCTAGTATATATATATATATATATATATATATATATATATATATATATATATATATATATGTGTGTGTTATTAAAGACAACAGATGTTTTGTGTTGATTAATTTTATTGATCAACTTTTCCAGATTACATTACAAATGATGTAAAGTTTGGTCATTTGTGCCAAATATTTATTGTTTTCAATGATAACACCATATTTCAAATATTTTGTTCTACCATTGAAGACTATTTTTGGTGTGTTAGCATAACACTCCTTTGGAAGGGTTTTTTGTTTGGTATTTTTTAACATTTTTTAGGAAGAGGACATATTTTGAAGTTTTATGAGGTTAGAAAGTTGAGGGGAGCCATGATTGCCCACCTTCTATAGGGATAAGGCATACAGAAGATCAATTTTGAACAAATTAGGCCTGAAATAAGATATTTAAGTTTTGAATAGAAGCATATTTTGTAAATCCATAACTATTAATAATAATAATTTTCATTACCATGTGTAATCATAAGGTCACTGACCAGCCCCGTTTACATATGAAAGCCAGAGAGGTATTTATTCATGCAAACTATGACTGGGACAGAATAGACCTGACAAAGCCCATCCCTCTACAGGTCAAACAACTGATATCATCTAACTTGAAGGCTCATCTTGATCATGGACACATGGATGTTGATGCCATTGGGGAAAACCCTCTACTCTGATTGTTCCTTTGACATATCTTGGTTTAAAGCCAGAGTGAGATTATATATCATAAATCTATTTTATTTTTCATGCATCAAAATCCCTATATATTACACATATTTTAATGTTTTCTTATGTACAAATCTCATTGATTTGTTTGCAGATATTTATTTTATTTACAAATTTTTATTTTTAATTTTATTAACTATTAAATTAAAAACAAATTCAAATTAACCTCAGAGTTTCTATGTAGCAAGGTTGCCATGGTAATGATTTTTCATTAATTTTTCAGTTGTTATTGAATTAAATATTGGCAACAAATTAAAAACTAAAACATCCAACTGGTTCTTGTATATTTCCTCTTGTATACTTATTTGGATATTTCCTGTCAGTCATTTTATCAGTTAATTTATATACATGGGTAAGTCAAAAATTATCCGCACTCATAACACGGATATGTTATGACAAAAATGTGAATAATGTTTGACTTTACCTCATATATTCTCAGATATCTCTGTTAATAAGCCTTTATCACTCTGACATGATTCATCCTTGTGTTTACTCCAGTTTATATTCATGATAGCATATAAACTGCTTGTACCTAATAAACCTTGTCGTTTTTTTTTTTTTTCTTTCTCCTCCACCCTCCTTTTTTTTTTCTTTTTTTTATATAGATACTTGCATCTTGTTTTGGCCCATGAGATATTCGGCAAAGATCACAGTCTTCAAAAGTTCCTTTCTGAATCTGAGGTAAGTTCTTTATGGAGAAGGGGCTTCTTTTAAAATTTTGTAGCTGTTTTTAATTTTTTAAAATACAATAATCCTTGGATTTGTCATTAATCATTATTATTACTATCCAGTCAGCATGCTGATGGCAAATGATCAAATTTCAAATCTAAATTTTGTCCATTTAAAATATGACATTTATTAGAAAATATAATCAGTTTAAATACTGAAGTCATTATCAAAACAATGTCAAAAGTCTAGCTTGTGCTTTTTTCCTGTAACCCAGGGTTGATACCAGACAAAAATGTATTAGAAAGATTTTCACTATAGACAAATATCAGAAAGATTTTATTGCTCAGCTTAGGGTGGAGTTATCAAGACTGTGTAGGAGGTTATGTATTATTCTGTAGTATTGTTATTCATTAAGTCATTTTCTATCTCCTAGCCTCCTGTCCGTGCCAAAATCAGAAAAGGACTCATCTACAAATTATCATCTGCAGTTGATGAAGCTAGGAAAGGAAATCATAAGGTAAGATATGAAATTTTTTGATTTCGCTGACTTTTACAAATTTGTAAATCATAGAAATATAAAATTTATATAGTAAAGTCAGTTTTTCCTTCAGAAGGATCTGACACGTCTTTTTCTTTTTTATAATTACTGATGTTAATCCCCCAAAATTATTACAACATGACACCCAAGTGTGACTGTCACTAAGTTGTTTATTCATTTGTCTTTCCTTGGGTGAGGATTAACACATGTTGGTGAATCTTCTACACTTCAGGGTATCAGATATTTATGTCGTATATATATTAGGTTTTTCTCTTTTTTTCTTTTTTTTTTTTTTTTTTTTTTTTTTTTTTAATGCATAAAATTAATTTTCTTCCCTATGCATTGTTACATTTAAAGGCTGTTGACCTATCTACAAGCAACTGTCGGAAGAAAATTAATTTTATGGATTAAAAAAAAAAAAAGAAAAATCTAACAGGTCACACAAGTTGTTGAACTGTATTTCTGAAACCCGTTATATAAATATCTGATACCCTGGAGTGTAGAAGATTCACCAACATGTGGAAATCAACATCCAAGGAAAGATAAACAAATAAATGACTTAGTGTCAGTCACACTTGGGTGTCATGTTATAAGATTCTCAATTTCAGGGATTAGCATCAGCTATTATTGAAAAAGAAAAAGTTGCGACTGGTTTGAGTGCCTTTTTGTTCAACTGATGAATTCTCACTTAATAAGAGGGCAAGTGATTTCTTTGTAAAGTAGTTTCTTCCTTCAGGAATTTTTCAGTGAAAATTGTTTTCTTTTTAGCAAACACATGGTGTAAAACAGCTAAGAATTGGATGTCTCTTTCTCTCTCTCTCTCTCACTTGCTTCATTTCCTCCTCATCATTGACGAGGAATGGTAATAGTTCTCCTAGTAAGGTGATAAAAATAATTTCAGTGATATGAATTGTGCTGCTTAATACCAGGAGAAGAAACCTTTCCCCTAGTGAAAAATACATTAATAAGTTTCAACAGACAGAGACAGGCCGACTTTAGTATATGAATTCCAAGAAAGCTGCAGCAACTGACATTGTTGTATCTGACTCGATCTATAACCGAACAGTGACAGTGGTTAACAAATACACAACTATATTAAATATGACAATGTTACATCTGTAGAAAAAGGATTTTTGTTACTTTGTCTGGACAACTCTTACCCTCAACTAACAGGATCTTTTTTCTTTTCTTCTTTTTTTTTTTTTTTCTCTTAAAGCAATTCTTATCAAAAGGTTGGAGTTTATACTTTTTTGTTTTTGTAACTTTGAAAAATTATTTCTGATTATAACTCAAGGAAAACTTTGCTCAGCAGACATTTTAATTATTTTGGGATACCTATAAAGGAGAAGAAGAAAATTAGGGAGGGTTAGGGTTAGTCAGTAAATGTTTTGTTTTTTTCTTAAATCTGATCGGAAATTAAGTGAGCATGGTAAAGAAAGCATGTATATGTATTTAAGAGTATAATATCATTAGAAGATAATTTCATGAATTAAGCATTTATTCCGATCAAATTAATTTAGGTAAATATATTAGGTTAAGTAATAAGTAATTTCAGTCTATAGGAACGAATTGTAATGATGAATCTATCTTCCTAACTAACCATTTCCTATATATAGCAGAATATGAAAAGTGTCTTACATATAACAAAGTTCAATGCAAAAGCAGTAGATTGGAAAGGATAAATCTCCATAACTGGCCTTAAGTTCCTTAGAAGAAAGTGTGTGTGTGTGTGTGCATGATAAACATATATATATTGCACATTGAGTACTGGTGTTAATAAAATAGTGCTCAATGTAATATAACAGAGTTATTAAGTATATATTAATAAATATGTTTTTTCCTCACCAGTAGCATGACTCAAAGTTTCATGCACAACTGTTACATAATTTAAATTTTATTCAAAATATCTGGTAAACACAATGTTGATGCTCTCCATATATTATACGCTTCACTCTGAGAAGTGACATGTGAGGCATCTACTCAAGGAGGTGGTCATATGTCCAAAATAGGTAATTGATTTATGAAAAGAAATGCAGTCTTGTACTGGACAATGAATTTTGATTATTGATGACAATGTTTGCGGTTTTCCATTTTCTGTAATATATTATAATTTTTATATGTTTTTCAGGAATTACAGCAGAAATATGGTGTTTTAATAATTCTTCATATAGCAAATTCATCCTGTTTAGAATTATTCTGCATCTGGTTGCTGTAAAATATATTGATGTTTTTGTTGCGTTATTTTCACTATTGGTGCCATGTATTTTTTGTAAGAATAATTTTATTTGTTTATCAATGATGTTGTTGGAAAAATTATTGTTGACTAATGTTTGTTTTAGTTTGCTCATGAATCTTCTTTGGGAAGAGGAATTTAGGTATGTCCTATTTAGGAAGTTTTTATCACTGATTTTATATCTTTCCAGGCATTGACTGTCATAGTTTACAAGACAAGAGTTTGTGCTGGTGGTTTTTTTTTATACTGATAGGTGGTTAATACTTTGAATTTTAGTTCTATATTGATGTTCAGAAATGGGATTTTGTTATTAACCATGTTAGTGTGTAAATTTAAGCATTGAGTTTTTTTTGTTTATTTTTCAAAAGTTGATTTGAGAGTTATAATTTTGTCTTTTTTTATCAAGACAAAAATATCTTCAGTGTACCTTGTGTAGATTTATGGTTTGTCAGTTGTTTCAAACACTTTGTTTTCAATATGAGACATGTAAAAGTTAGAGAAAGCAAGGCCTAATGGGTTTCCCATGCTGACACCATTAGTTTGGATGTAGGGAGTGCTATTATGATCATAGAATGGGGCTTTCAATGTAGAAGCAAGGAGTATCCAAAGACTTGCTGGCCAGATTTTGGAAGAAATGATTGACTGGTATTTGTAGATGAAGTCACTAATTATGTTGATTGTTTCTTATGTTGGTGAAAAGATTTTTTGAACATCAAGTGAAGCTAGTGTCTGTGGGATCTGTTGCTTTTAAGATATTTGCATTTGTTGATGTTATGCAATGGTTGTTGGGTGTGTATGGGGAAATTATTTACAGTTTTTGATGGCTGGTACACTGGTGTGAGTATTTGGGATATGATAGGTTAGAGAGGAAAACCTGACTTATATCTTATTAATTTTTAAGCTTCCAATCTCAACATTGTTTGCTGTAATCAGTTTGTTTACATAGTTTTTGAGTGGTTCTATGGGATTTTCCTTAATTTTGTGAATTTTGTTGTGTCATCTAAGATAGATTGTAATTTAAGAACTACATAATTTTTGGCTTTGTCAACACACACACATAAGTGGACAATGAAGTCAACACTCAGAGGCAATAGTCTGTTTCTCGCTAGGGCATGTGTGTGTGGTGAGACTGTAGTGACCTCTCCAGGGCACAGTCCTAGGTGATTGTATATAATATGCGCATGTGCTACTTTGTCCCATGTGCCCCCCACCCAACTTTTGGCTGTACTGGCAAAAACCAAAAGATTATATTTGTGCTCAGCCTGGATATTGGATGTTATAGAGTTGGTAGGTAGTATTATCTATCTGTTTTTGTTTAATTTATTGTGTATAATGTTATTTTTGTTGCAGTCATGTATTTTTGTGCTTTTCTCTTTGTGTTGTGGATGAAGTGATAGTGATACTGGAGGTTTTTTAATGTTTTCTGTGTGTGTGTTCCTTCTTTAGGTAAATGTTGGGGGCTGCAAATTCTTAATGCTCTTAAGTGGAAACCTATAATTATACCAGATTTAATTTTATAGGAGTGGTTTGAGTAGAAGTTGACCATGTTGTTTTTGTTGGTAGATTTTCTGTAAACGTCAAAAATGAGTTTGCTATTGTTTCTGTGTAACATGATATCTTGGAAGGGGATAGTGTAGTTGGTTCCAGGTTGAAAGATGAAGTCTATTGTTGGTTCATCATTAAGTTGGTTGATAAGATCTGTTAAAATAGTGTTTTGTGGATATATTAGTAGGGAGTTGTCTCTCTATCTGAAATAGGAAGAGTTTGGTGGGAGAATGTTTCTGGAAGGACCACTTTCTAGAAACTCTAAAAATAGACAAGTGAGAATGCCGCTGAGAGGAGATACCATCAATAAGTGAAATTTTTATCTATAGAATTGGTTACCGAAAGTGAAGAAACATTGTTTGGTGATTAGCTGTCATCTTTTTACAATTTTTTTGTGTGGAGATAGGTGACTTTATTTCTGTTTTTGTTAAGTGTGTTTTTAGTAGATTTAACCATTTCTCTGTAGGGATGTTTGTGTATGGAAATTTTATTTCTAAACTGGGCATATATTTGTTTTTTATATCTACATTTTTTAATCTGTTTAGGAGGTCACCTGAATTTTTTATGCGTAGAGACTAATTGTGCCAAGGAGTGGGGTTAGGATTTTGCTTAGTGTGCCAGATAGTTTATGTGGGGCACTGCCTATCCTTGATATGATAAGTCCCATTGGTTAAAAGAAAAAGAGAAGAAATATTTTCTGTTTGAAGATGCTAAGTGACATAATCTAATGTCTAATACCGAAACATTTCAGTTAACCTAATGAATATTTATGAGCGTCTCAAAATTAAAAAATTTTGAGTAACTGACAAATAAATACTTGATGCAAAATAAAATCATTACATTTGTCTTGATAAAGTCCCTATGATGATGAAACGCATCAGCTAAGTGTAGTTTTCCTTGTCTTTTTATTCATTTTGTCTCTTCTATAGATACACTCCATCTGAGAATATTTACACACACACACTAAAAAATTACAAAACAGTCATATATAAATAAACAAACACAAATATTGAAAAGTCTGCTATGGAAACAAGATAGAAAGAAATATATAAATCTGGATTCAAGCTTACTTGGAGATTATGAAATCATTATTTATAACGTACAATAAAATAATCTATATAACCCTTTTTAACAGTACAAACACATAAACTATCAATTGATAAAAAAATAAATGAGAGTAACAAAGACAAAGTTGATAAATATAAGTTTAGGTAAGCAAAAAAAGTAAAAATATGACATGATCTTCAGGAAATACATACTAATAAAGAAAAATCTAAGTGTGGAAAAAGTTGAAAATAATAATCAATACATATATAAATCCAAATAAATATAATAATCATACATAATAAATAAAAGAAATAATTATGAATTATTATATTACTTTTAAGCCATAAGTTTCTTTAGTTTTTTTTTAAAGTTCCAAAATTGAGTGTTTAAGTTTAACTGAAAGAAACTTAAATATGGCTTAAAAGTAATATATATAGTGTGTGTGTGTAGAATGTCCATGTAAACATATCTATTGTAATAAGAAATGCGTACATACATATGGTATGATATTCTATAAAAAACTTTTTATAAACTAAAGTTATCTCCCTTAGTTTTTTTTTGTTTTTGTTTTTTTTAATGCTAATTTGAAAAATATAAAAATGCAGAGGGGCTCATTAAATTGATTTATTTTTTAAATGTATTTAAAAAAATATTGGCTACTTTTTAAAGTAGTTTTTCTTTTTTTGTTTCTGATTGGTTGTTTTCTAAAAGATGGTTTTAGTGTGCGGGGTGGGGGAGTAAAAAAAAAAAACGTAATATAAAGTAATTCCCATGGGAAAATGGCAGAAAAAGTTTTTTTTTGCACATAAGTGGGGAAAAAAACAAGTATGGAATTTTTTAGTTTTTACTGGAAGTTATTGTGAGATAAGAAATTCCAAAGAGAAAAGAAGTTTGTTTTTGTGTTTAATTGTTTTGTTTATATTATTTTCTGAGAAACCTCTTAATGAATAATAATGATCATACATTATCACAGTCAAGTTTATTATATTCATTCTGACCTCCATTATCTTGCTGATGGCTGCATAGAATGTGCTATGCCAAGATTACATATGGATTTGAATTCAGCATTGTCCTCCTTCTAAACTGGTTGCCAGCCACAGCTAGAGAGCCCAGTTTGCCTTGTTATTTAACATGTGGCTACAGAAGAAATAAGTTAATGCCTTTCCCAATGTATCTGCATGAAAAGGGAATGCAGTAAATTTAGATGGAATTCACTGAGCCTGGCAATTTCTTATTCAAAACTGCTAACCATTACACCAACTGCACATCCACTTAAAAAAAGACATAGCATATAAAGTACAAGAGAAATTTGTCTTTATTTTTATTTTTTAAAAATGAGGGTTATCTCGGCCATGAATGACTGAGAAAGAATCCACTGGAGGATTTGGAAGAGACATTTTTCTGCCAGACATCATTAACACTTCTCTCTCATAATGTGTGTATGTGTGTGTGTACAGTATAATTTACATATACATAGCAATAGTAGATATATACACACACACACAATATATATATTTGGGCAGAAATCTTTCTTTTAAACATGTTTCATTAAATATGACAGAAGAAAAATTTAATTTTTTATTTAGTTTTTCCAACATTTTATTGATATACAAAAATTTATCTAATGTTGATTAAGGATCTGATAAGGATATTCTTATCTGATTTTGATGAAAGACAGTGCTTTGAAACTTTTCACCAATCACAGATTAGGGATTTGTAAATTTTATTTACTAGAAATTTTTTGGGCTGCTGCCACTGGGTTTTGACTTTATATATACTAGAATTAAAATCCTCTCAGTATTTAGTAACATACATACATACATACATATATATATATATATATATATATATATATATATATATATATATATATACACACACACACACCTAGATTTGTAGTGCAACTTAAAGTTTAATATCTATTTATTTGGTTTATATTTACACTTGTGTGTGTGTATGTATGTATGTATATATATATATATATATATATATATATATATATATATATATAAAGGATGTTTCATTAAGACAGGTCAAAGTCAGCAGTAAATAAATTAGTGTTATTGGTGAAAATTTATTTCTCTATTGGATCATGTTATTTAAGTCATAGCAATTATGTGTGAAAAATATTGCCCAAAAGTATGCCAAAACTGAAAGAAAAAGAAAAAAATCATTAGATGCTTAAACTTACTTCACATTAAAATCTGTCCAAGTTATTGGAACACCCTTATATATACACCCTTATATATATATATATATATATATATATATATATATATATATATATATATATATATATATATATATATATATATATACACACATACTAGAATTGAAATCCTCACAGTTTTTAGTATTGTGGAAGTTATTTCTGTAAATACTTAAATAATTTCTATAAATACTTAAAGACAATATTGCATTTTTATTAAATAAGTATTTAGTTTAATCATTGTTTTTAAAATAGTATTTTGTATGATAGATAATAAAACTTTTAATTTTTCAGAAAAAATTAATAAAAATGTATTGTACTAAATTACACACCCTACTAAAACCAACTGTACCCCCTTACCTGTTTGCATTTTCCCCTAAAATTTGGTTTTGATTGATCAGTGTATGGCTATTTTATAGGGTCTGATATATGAATTGATAATATATAGTGAAATGATTGTATACCACTGTAGATGTAGAAAACTTACATAAGCTAACATATATATATATATATATATATATATATATATATATATAAAAGTGAACATAGAAGTCAACACTTAGAGGCGACAGTCTGTTTCATGCTATATGCAATCGTCAGGCCACATATGCTGTTATTTTTCTCGGCTATTTATATATATAGTAAATGTATTTATGTTGGATATAAAATGGAAATTTGGTAATGGAAATTATTCACACACTCTAGCTAATATAAAATAAATGTTAATTTGGAATCTCTTTTGAAGGGTTGACTTCTCTGTTCATAATTGGATGTGCAGTTGGTGTAATGGATAGTGGCTCAGAATGAGAAATCAGAGAGCCAAGTTCAAATTCCAGTTCAGTTTGTTACATTCACTTACATACAAATAGCCTTAGGAAAGGTATGAATCTATTTCCTGTTCCTGATCATGGGTTAAATAGTAGGACTTTTATCTGGAAAAATCCTTGTTATTCTTCCAAAAATTGTTAATGCAATATTCACTAGCAAAAAAAAGAAAATTCTTGTAATCTAAAAATGTTTTCGCTTTAAATAATCTCCAAAGTGTTGATAAACAGTCAAAAAAAAAAAATCAACAATCTCTGTTCGTAATTAATTTTTTTCCACCACCTCTTTCAGGATATTGATGACTATTTCCAGAAAATGAGAGACTGGGTTAATAATTACACCACTTTGATGAGGGAGACATCAAATGTGAGTTCCATTTTCATAATTTGTTTCTCATATACAAACACTTTTTCAAGAAAATATTAATCAGCTTTAAGCTTATTAGACATTATAGAATGATGCTTTAGCATGAAGAAACCCTCATCAGGTTAAAGAGATTGCTCTTTGATCTGGGTGGGGGTTAAGAGGTATTAATGAAACCTTTAAAAAAATTCATTGCCTCTTGCACTGAACTATGCAGGCAACTCCATGAGTAGTGGTTTCAAGGTTCTCATCAGTGAGGAGTTCAGTCAAGAGACACTAACTGGCTGCAAGCTAAATCCACATCTGGGTCAGAACCACTGATAGTATATTGTGGCAGGTAGTACTGGGTTACATTTTTACAAAATTAGACAATAAAATTCTATACTGGAATCTCCATAAAATGAACATAAAAAATTCAAAAACTTGTGTCAGTTCAGTTTAATTTCAGAAGCTTAATATTAACTTTGAGGAATGCAAGCATATTTTATCAATACTCTCCTCTTTGTAGCTAAAGAAAACATTCCAAAATGATCTGCCACTTCAAAATTTAAGAAGCCATGGTTTAACAATGAATGCAAAGAAGTTAGAAAATGCTGTGCAAGACCTAGGGAAATTAAAGAACAACACAATCAGGAAAAAATTGGATGTATATAAAGCATGTAAAATTATTAAAAGTTCCAAATGAAATACATGGAGAAATTTTCTATCTAGAATAAACTTAAAAGACAAAAAGTTATGGGATATGATCTAAATAATAGAAAAACTGAAACAAACACATTATTTGCAATAATATAAAGATTATGGAAAAGAAAGAAATAAACCAACTGGCTGAAAAATTATCAGAAAATTCCTTCTCAAAAAATAAAAATAAAAAAATTTCAAATCATGAAGCAGAAGAAAGAAAAAATTAACCTCAAGTCAGAAAATAAAGAAAACTACAACCACCTATTTACCAAAACAGAATTAGAAGCACTTAACATAGTTCATGACATAGCTGTTGACTGTGATGAGGTGCATTATCAATTTCTAAAGCAATTAACAGAATCATCATGAAACTACTCGCTACAAATTTATAATGATATATGGGTCAGCAATAACATCTCTAAAATACGGAAGCAAGACATTGTTATCCCCACACCAAAATCAATTACAAACAAAACAAACCCAACAAATTATCAACCTATTGCTCTCAACAATTGTGTGTAAAACATTTGAAAGAATGGTCAACAATAGATTGATATGTTATTTGAAAGCAAATAATCTGGTTGCAGAATATCAATCAGGTTTCAGAAATAAAAAGTCCCATTGGCCACATAGTCCATTTGGAAACTTCAATACAAGAAGCGATTGTCAAAAAAGAACATCCAGTAGCAATTTCCTTTGACTTTGAGAATGCCTACGACACTTAACTGTAATTATACATCTGGCATAAAAAGAGACTTATAAGATCAGAGACCAAAAAGTTGAATGCCAGCTTTCCAAGCTGCCAATGACATTTCCTAGCCTGATTAAGTGACACTATTTCAGCAAAAAAAGAACAAGAAATGGGTGTTTCACAAGGAAGCATTTTGTCTATCACACTTTTTAACATAAAAATAAGAAATACAATAAAAAATGTTGGAACAAACTGCACCTAATATGTGGATGACTTCTTAATTTGCTATCGATCAAAGCACATGCACACAATAAAGCACCAACTCCAACTTTGCTTCATCAAAATATATGGACCGTAGAGAATGACTTCAAATTTTCAAAAGACAAAACAAAATGCATGCAATTTTGCCAACGTCAAAAATGCACCAAGATCCTATTTTGAAACAGTAATGATATTTTGTTTGTTGATAAATGCAAATACATCATATTTGACAAAAAAAATTATATTTATACCCCATGTGAATATTTACACTATTTACATTGTTCAGACTATTGTCCTCATCTTTTTTGTCATATTCACAAAGTTTCAGTTGTTGTACACTCCGACCTTCTAAGATGATATATGTTCGAACCAAACCCTTTATTTCGTCCACCTGGGCACATTGTTCTAGTTCAATGTGCCTTTTCTGGTTATCTCATTTTCGTTTATCTCCCTTTAGTAACTCAACTTTCCAAATGGTCAGGTATTGAACTCGCAACTCTTTGGGTCAAGAGACTGGATTACTTCAACCAACATTTTTAACCACTGGGCCACGTGTTCAAACAATGTAAATAGTGTAAATAGTTACAATACCTCATCTCAGAAATATAGACAGATACCCCATTTGAAATATCTAAAATACTTACTGACTTTGGTACAGACAAAGCTATATTAATCAAGCTTTACTGCTCATTAGATCTAAACTAGATTATGGCTGCATTATATATAATGCAGTAAGAAAATCATATATAAAACAACTTGATATGGTACATCAATGAGATTAGCTTTGGGAGTTTTCAAAACCTCCCTCGTGAAAAACTTGTATGCAGATACTAAGGACATTCATTAGCGATGAGGTGGAAAAAGGTAGAACTGCAATACTGCTTAAAGCTCTCATTATGCCCATCAAATACAGCTTACAAATGTGTCTTCCACCTACAATATACATCTTTTTTCAATAAAATAAGAAAATATGATTTGACCATACAGCCTCCCGTGTAAAAGATTCCCTTAAAGAAGTCCAGATTAACATAACACAAATCTAAAGGTTCATCAAATCAACCTCTCCACCCTGGATGATCAAGCAACCAAATATATTGCTAGGAGTAACAAAATAAACATCAAAGACCAACCCAACCATATTCCACCAAGAATAACTTGCTAACAAAAATAAACTCCTTGACCATTTACCAATATACAGGGTGTCCCTAAAGTCTGGACAAAGGCAAAAATGCATATTTTCAAGAAATGAAATTTTCAACAACATTTTATTGAAATGGAATATTAACAAATAACATCTTCAATATGTTTCCCATCATTTGTGATGCAACGATTAATGCTCTTTGGAAGATTCACGTGAATTTGATGCAATAACTCCACATTGCCATTAATCTTAGCACATTCACTCATTATGCATTCAATCAAGTGTGTTGCATCTGTGATTTTCATTGAGTACACCTTCTCCTTTACATTACCCCAAAAAGTCAATTCTTTCTTCTTTCGACAAAACCATGTTTAGTCAATGGAGGTAAAAAAAATATAGTTAATGAGATTTCATGTGTGTCCAGACTTTTGGGACACATTGTACATTGATGAATCAAAAGATGGAGACCAAATGGGATGTGCTGCCTTCCCTTTTAGAATAAAAAAAAAAAAAAGGTCAATGAAACTAATTTTCTATATACAATACAGAAATATCTGCCATTAGCTTATCCCATGACATCATAACCGCTAGTAATTACAAGAAATTTCTCATTTTTACAGACTCCCATCAGTTCTTACAGCTCTAAAATGTAAGAAAATGACTAATCCACTAACTACAAATCTACTAAATAGAATTAATACCATATCAAAAAAAAGACCTCATATGACAGATAATAAAGCAACAAAGGTGTCTTTGGAACTGTGCAATCAACAAATAAAAAACCTTACACAAACTTAAAGCAATCCATTAATAAATACATTTTGAGAAAATGGTAAGAGACAAATAACTCCTGCCTAAACAACAAGCTATTTAGTATCAGACCCAATATTGAGGAATGGCCTTCAGGCTACAGAAAAGTAAGAAAAGAGCTAGCTCTTGCCAGACTCAGCAGTGGACACTTCTTTATTACTTATTGATATATACTACTAAATGAAGAACCTTCAATGAGAATGACATGTCTGGAAAGCTTTACGTGATAAAGCATATACTGACAGAATGTGTTGACTTCAAACTAGTCCAATAAAAACATTGCAGAACTAAGAGCCTTTTGAAAAACCAAGTAGCATTTTACAATTTTTAAAAGAGGTTGGGTATTTAAAAGCCATTTTGAAATTTATATACACATAATTTTGATAAATTTTTATATATAGACAAATTTAAAATTTGCATGTTTATCAAATGTTTAAAGACAAAACAATGGAAACTTATCTGTATAAAAAAAATTAAACCTTAAAAATTTTTAACTTTAAATCAAAAAATAAAACAAAATTTTACTTAAAACTTTTATACCAAAAAGTCGGGAAAATTTTTAACCATTAAATAACCCACAAAGTGTTGATATATCATAAAACAAAAAAAATTAGTCAAATTTCTTTTATCATTTACATTTAATGCTATCTAACCAAGTTGCTTATATATATATATATATATATATATATATATATACACACATACATATATATATATAATATGTCGTAGCCTTTTTTTATTTCAAAGAAAATGTCTTAAAAGTGTGTTGGGCAAAATTTATCGTCAGTCCTATGTCCGGGTGTGGGGTGGCGTAGGATCATGAATATCTTGCTAGATATCCATTCATGCATAACATGTTTTGGGCAAAGTAGACCTAGTGAAAAACCATCCCCCTCCAGGTTGGAACCACTTTTAATTGCTGTTGTTCCCAGGGTGTTAGCACCTGTAAGGGCCCCAGCTATGGACAAATAGTGACTCCCCCCAAATAAAAACAAAACACTATGAAATTATAGTAAAATTATGCCTATTTATAGTAAAATTACCAACAATACATATTTATAACAAAATGATCAGCAATATAGTAGAATTACCAATATTTCATTTCATCTGTATTTGAAGGCATGAAATTGCATCCTAAATATATTTAGATAAAACCATAAAATTACATTCAAAATATTTAGATTTTGGCATTAAATAAACCATAGTTTGATATGCCACTAAACAAAATCAACCAACCCTCTCCAGGACAGACCGTAATGAATGGCTTCTCACTTGAAGGCTCAGACATATGGCCATTGATTCTATCTAGGAGGAACTCTCCCCTGTGAGGGTTGATTTCCATTTAGGAATTTCCTTCTGCCCAATGATGCCATGTTATCACTGTCCTGAATATACTGCCAGTTGTTTTGATCCAAGTGCAGGTTTAACCTGTATCTAGTTGAAACTTGCTGAAGTTATTGTCTCTCAGCTGAACTCACTGGGGAGAATCTCAGAACCACTACAGATTGAGTTGCCTGCATACTGCTGACAGAGGTGATGAACTAAGGGATCATTTGTTTTTTCCTCTCAGTGTCAGATTAAACAAATCATTGTCAAATATAATAAAAATTATTATTAACTCTTTAAATGATAAATAATAAAAGGTTGTATATATATATATATATATATATATATATATATATATATATATATATATATATATATATATAGGGTGTCCCCCAAAAATTGACATCATTTAAAATGTGAGTATCTGAGTAATCATATGTCCCAGGCAAACAAAATTAAATGGGCTTCATGTTGAATAAGATCAGATTTATTTATCAAAATTCGAACAAAGCTTCAATATGCACACCACCTGTGACATGACACATGTCAAGTCCGTAGTTCAGTTCCTGCCAAATACGCTGTAGCATGTCTTGTGTAACATTCTCCAGCACCTCAGTGATTCTCTGCTTAAGTTCCTCTAGACTTATAGGAAGAGAGGGGATATGGACCTGTCTTTTCACATAGCTCCATAGAAAAAAAATCACAAGTCAGGTGAATATGGTCATTATAACTGGTACACCCGATCCATCTTCCTAATAGATTCTCATTGAGATTAATCCATACAGTTGACTTAGTTTTTACACATTTTGTTAAAATTTGAACAAGAGTTGGCTATGTAATTAGACTAAAAATTGATGTCAATTTTTTTGGAGACCCTGTGTAATAAATTATAGAAAATAATTATTGGAAAGGTATCATTATTACTAATGTAAATTTTTTTTATTAAAACAATTGTTTAAATGTTAAATAATAGAAAATAATTTAGTAATGTCAGGGAAAAGGAAAATCCTTTTAGCCATTTTTATAATTGGACAATAACTTTTTAAAGCATAAACTGCTTGAAAGAAAACTAAATAATATCATGTTATTTATAAGGGATTTGTAATGATTTCATTCCTAATTTATTTGCAGAATTACAACAAGATGGTAAATGCGCAATATAGTGAGTACATTTATTTTTTATTTTGCTTAATATGTAGTTTTGGTCTTTGTGTGATAAATAAATAAAATTATATATATATATATATATATATATAGTGATAAAAATTTAGTTTTAAGGTATGCCATATTTAAAGAGTTAGAGAGCTTAATATCAAGGTTTGAGGTCAACACCCAGCCATGACAGTCTGTTTCTGTATAAAATAGACTGTCGCTGCCAGGTGTATATATGCACGAGAACTTTTCTGCAATACACTGATGCATGTTGAAATACTCACAGTATTTAGTATTGTGCTGAAGTTATCACTAACATTTTTTGTTAAGATTTACAAACTTTCTGTTTCGCTAAGTTTTGCAAACCAATTGATGAAATTTGAATAAGCTGATTTGTTTAAAAAGTACTTTGACAAAACTCTACTTTGCAGTTTAATAATTTCTTTAATTTGATTCTATATGACTTCATGATAGACAATTTTTTTAAGAAAATTTCTTTTTTCTTTTTTCATTTCTAACAGCGAAGAATAAATTCTTAGGTTTCTTACTCTCAAGCATGCAACATACAACTGACCATGAATAAATATTTCTTTCTAGAGCCACATTCCTACTTTTTGAAGTATTTGGCCTTGTGATTTACTTATAAGTCTTACAAATGTAGGGTGAACTGGAAACTGGATTTTAAGTTTTCCAAAAGAATTAAAATTAATTGTACTAAGCTATGTACCTGAGTAAAACAAGTTGTACTTTGTACCCTCTTATCTGTTTGTACTTCTCCCCAAAGTTTGGTTTTGTTTGGTCAATGTATGACTATTTTAGAGGATGTGACAGATGGATGGAAGGAAATCACAGAATTTTATACATATATATCATGAAAAACAATTTATGGAAAGAATTGAATAGCAATGTTAATGTGATTAATGGCAAAATGACTTCGCTAACAAGACTTAATAAGACATTAACTTACTATCAATTCCTTGAATAATAAGATCCTTATATTAACTCTTGTTAGCGAAGTGATTTTGCCACTAATCACTTTAACATTGCTATTTAATTCTTTGTATAAATTGTTTCTTTATGATATATAAGTTGCATACCCTAATGTGTGTGTGTGTGTGTATATATATATATATATATATATATATATGGTTGAGTCAAAGAGGGTATTCCACTCAGGCCAATTGTTAGTTGCCAAGGCTCTGTGTGCCACCCTCTGAGTTGCTTCCTTGTAGATATAATTGACCCATTGATCGGAAAGTCTCCTTTATATGTCTGAAACTCCACCCACTTTGTGGAAATAATCAAAGATGCTCCCATCCTATCCAACCAAATGGTGAGCTTGGATACCAAGGTACTCACGGAAGAGGCACTGTCATTAATCAGAGACAGATTGGCCTCTGACTCATCCCTAGAAGAACAGACCAGTATTCCAATAGATAATCTGATGGAGATGTTGACCTACTGTACACAAACACATTTCGGAATGGGATGACACAGAGCATGAGTTCAAGACATCCGTATACCATAAACCAATATTCACCGGACAGTACCTCAATTTCAACTCCAACTATCCATACAGCATAAAGAAAGGCATCGTTCATTGCTTACAACACCGAGCAAAAGTCATAAGTGGCGACCTAGAGACATTAGATAAAGAATTGGTCAGTATAAGTAGTACCCTACAATGCAACAACTACTCTGGGTACATGGTAGCAGCCCAAAAAAACTGGGATAGGCGGGTACAAGAGGAGGAGGACAACAACTCTCAGAAAACAGTCTGCCTGTCTTATGTGAAGGAGTTATCAGAGAAAATACAAAGGATCTGTGGTCCATATAACATAAGGACAACCTTCAAAAGCTAGACGACACTTCAGATATCTCTCCCAAATAAGATCTCCCATAGAGGAGAACATGACTAAAGACTGTGTGTACGCTATCCCGTGCAGTTGCAGAAAGAAATATAAAGGGGAGACAGCCCCCCCCTTAAGGTAAGGCTTCAAGAACACCAGAAAGCTGTAACATGAGAAGTGGGAAAATGAGGCGTGGCTGACCACATGGAGAGAAAATGGAGGTCATCTCTGCAGGATCAGGTTGAGATTATAGACAAAGAACATCATTGGAAAATTCGTAAAGTTAAGGAATCCGCACACATGCTAGGCCACAAAAATCTCCTGAGCTGACCAAGCATAGAAATGAATACAATATGAGAATCAGTAATAAGGAGTGCCTGAGAAAAACAATAACAAAAAAAAAAATTGCAATATGAGCTCTGGTAAAAACATCAATTGATAACAGCAGAAATTGCAATATGAGTACTTCTAAAAAAATAGTTGCTGATGACATTAGGTTTATAATATCCAGAAATTCATACACAGATGTCCTCAAGGACACAAGGTACAGAGGATAAAGGCATTAGTTAGATCCAGTGACAGGACCCAAAGAGTGTGAGTTCAATAACTGACATGGCATGTGGAACTAGAACAGTCTACCCCTGTGAGTGAAATAAAGGGTTCAATTCAGCACTCTGGAGCATATAACGGCCGAAATGTTGTAATAAATATGGCGACAAAGATGCAGTCAATATTCCGAATAATGTAAATAGTGTACATAATACCTCATCTTAGAGATATAGACAGATACTGAAGAATTCTGTCCGTGGTAATTTTGACAGTTTCATTGGTTGCTAGAAATGGGATGTGCATATTAAGTTCTTTGGGATTGTGTGTGTGAATGTGTATATATTAGTATGAGTGTGTGTATAAATGTGAGACCTCCACACCTCAGCAAGTATGTCTGTCTTATGTGGGCAAGAAATGTGTATAGGGCTTGATTTACGGGGTTATATATTCTATGTTGTTAAATTTGTGATTAAGCTTTTCTGGACAAAGTGTTTTAATGAGCAAAATCCATTTGTCTTCATGTTCCTCTAGTATTTTTCTAAGGTTATCTTTTCTGTCTGTTTCTATTTTTTCAATTATAGTGAATTTTGCATATATTTATACACATATATATATATGTGTGTGTGTGTGTATATATAAATTTCAGTAGTCATGTCTTTTTCAAAGATATTGCCTAAATGCATTAGTTTGATAAATATTTAAAATATTGACCTCTATTATGGAAGATATAACTAGTTTAATCACTATTTAATATGGTGACTACAGTTTCCCTACCAGGTTTTTCTTTTGGGGAGAGTGTTTCAACACCCAGACCTGTTAGTCCTGATGAACTTTATTATAGATTCAACATAATGGAGTAGACTGGACTCCATAGCTATGTATTGACACAGTGTCACTCTTTTAGAGGGTTTTCTAAACTGAAATTAATGACCAGGGGTAAGGGTTCCCCCTTAAATTGATTCAAGAGCTAAGTGTCTAAGCCTTGAAGTTGGAGGACATCAACTATGTTGTGTTTGATCTGGAGAGGGTTGCACTCTTTCAGATTTACTTGCTCAAGAACTGCTATAGATGAATGAATACACTGATATGTGAAGGGAACTAGTCACTCAGCTGGACAGCACCCCTACAACCCCACCCAGTTATAGGACTGTAAAAATTTTGTCAATGTCTTGCATTAATTGTTGATGTGGGAGACCTTAACTGCTAAAACACTTATTTTTCAATTTTTTCCAGGTTTTTGTATTGAATCAGAAACTAGATTCATTAATTATTATTGACGATCACATGACTAATAAGTCATCCAGAGATCAACAAAAAAGTTGAATCCATAAAATTAGATATTTTTTTTTACATCATTTTGACATCATGTTAGACTATAATAAAGGAGAAAATGTACTAAGCAATTGTTAAAGGCTAACTGCAGTATACACATGAAGGCAAAAATGTTAAAAACAAAAAAAAAATTAACATAATATTTACACTATTTGAACTGTTGTTTTCATCTTTGTTGTCATATTCATGACAGTTCAGCCATTGTACGCTCTGGTCTTCTTCAAGTAATCAGAATTTCAAACTGAACCCTTTATTTCGGCTACTGGAGTAGATTGTTCTGGTTCCACATGCCATGCCTTTTCCAGATATCTCAGTTTGTTATTTCCCTTTAATTCAACACTCTAAGTTTTTGTTCACCTCTACTGTGGCCAGCTATTAAACTCACAACTCTTTGGATCAAGTTACTGGATTACTTTAATGCTTTTATCCACTGGATAAATAAAGGGGACAAAATAAAGGGTTCAGTTCAAAATTCTAATCACCTGAAGAAGGCCAGAACATGCAATGGCTGTAACGTCGTGAATATGATAACAAAAATGAGAATAACAGTCCACACATTTTCTTGGATGATGAGTTACCATTATTTACATTAATTACATCCAAACTATTGTCATCATCTTTGTTATCATCACATCTTTTTGGCTGTTGTACTCTTTGGCTTTCTTCAGATGCTATTAGGGACATCTTGTTCTTATTTAGTACTTAGTTCTCAGTTATTGTTTTATTTTTTCCACTGAATCTAAGTCTGTGCTATCTGGCCCAGGAATTGAACTCACAATTGTCATCAAATTCACAAATCACACACTAGGATATTGTCTCCTGGAAGCAATAAGTAAGCAATTTATACATATATAATGAGCAGTTGTTTGTGTGTGGGGGGGGGCAGCTAAAACTAAAAAACTACAATAATTAATGACAAAATAAATATATATACAGGCTTAGTATCACTCAACCAACCTTTTTGTAAAAAATTATATGATTTGTATTTATGAAGATATTTTAAAATTAAAAATACATAATAATTGCATTAGAATGCATTCAAAATTCTCAGAATTAAAAAGTTGAACCAGAATAATTCTTATCCCATTCGTATTTACATTTTAATTCTGATAATTTTGAAACGCTATATGTATTTTAAAAATTTCTATTCTCTTGAATTTATTTCCATATCTATATTAAATAAAAGTAAAACTTTAAAAAAAATGAATATTAAAACAACAAAGTAAATTTAAAGGAAGAAATTTAATTTTATTAATATTTTTTTAACCTTTTATGGAAAAAAAAAAAATTTCATTGTTTTTTTTTTTTTTTTTTTTTTTTTTTTTTTTTGGTGGGGGGTTTTGGTTTGTAACTAACAAAAAAGTAAACCTTAAATTAAATTTTTATTAAAGGAAAAAGCTAAAGCGAGCGTTATTTAAAAAATTAATTCAAATAAAATATAGTTAAATTCGTCAAACAAATACTCAACATGACTAATGTTGACCATAATTCATGTTTGTCTGTCCTAATCTTTATTTAACTAAAGTTTTTTACTTCTGCTCTTTCAAAACTAATTTAATTAATTTTTGGAGAAATATTTGCTTCTTTCACTTTCTTTAAAAAGAAAATAAACACAAATGTAATCTTTATTTACTTAAAAAAATCTAAATTCACCTCCAAAATAAATAGTAAATAATTATTTTTCAAAGAAGTAAGGCTCACTATAGTTTTTGCTTGAAAAAATTATTAAATTAAATATATTTAAATATATCTTAATTTTAGTTTATTTACTTTTTTTATTAAAAATAGTTTGAAGAAAAGGTTAATGAACTTAGATAAATCAATTTGATTTGTTTGGAAACAACATTAACAGAGTATTTATGTTAGTATTTAATTCGAAAAATAAAGTACCTTTTTGAATAAAAATATGTGTATGCTCAGCTCCCTAAGCCCTGCCCTCAAGCGTAATATTGATAGTGTGGTATTTTCCTAAACTTAATTATTTTGTAACACTCAAAAAAAACAAAAAAAAAACAATGAAGTTTATTTTTTAAAGATTGAATAAAAATAATTTTACACAAGATGGTTGAAAAATATCAATGAATTGCTAATAATAAACTATTATTCTGTGCAACACCAGGTATCCCCACTAGTACTAAATAAGAACAAGACAAGATATCTTGAGACATTGACAGCAGAATGAGAACACTCTACCTCTGTAGATTAATTCAGTTAGGAATTCCCAGAAGTTTACCTGAAATGGTAGACACTGGAAGAATAATGGATGAGTTGAGGGTGAAAACATTGGGATTACAACAACACAGATGAGGATGCTAGAATATAACATTTTTATTACTGGTGGATAACATAAATAATTTTTGCTAAAATATTTCTAAACTGTTGTTCTAGATATCTACTTACTGTTGTAATTTCTTGTTTATTTATGTAGGAGTTGCTGGCTGTTACTGTCACCTGTCTACTGCTCTTACACAAACTGGACTTTATAAGGATGAAGAATCAATGAAAGTAAACAAGTAAGAAACATATTTACTTACTTTTAATAGAGTAAAATTAATTGAACTCCATAATCATCATAATCATTCTCGTGACTATAGGTGTGTTTGTATGTTCATTTCACAGCTGAGCACTTGGCCACTTCTTTCCACATATGGTTTGAAAGATAGAGAGGTCTGTCTCTATTTCTGAGATGAGGTATTGTAACTATTTACATTGTTTGTCCTCATCTTTATTGTTATATTCAAAATGTTTCGGCTGTTGTACACTCTAGTTTTCTTCAGGTGATATATGTTGGAATTTCGAACTGAACCCTTTATTTAGTCTACTGGGGTAAATTCCAACATATATCACCTGAAGAAGGCTGGAGCATACAATGGCTGAAACATTATGAATATGACAACACGTATGAAGACAAGTCTGAACAATGTAAATAGTTACAATACCTAATCTCAGAAATATAGACAGATCCTGAAGAAGGACAGTGTACAATGGCTGAAATGTTGTGAATATGACAAAAAGATGAGGACAACAGTCCAAACCATGTATTAGGTTGGTGCAAAAATAATGTTGTTTTCTCACATATGTTACTATGTGAGAAAACGACATTATTTTTGCACCGACCTAATAAATAGTGTAAATAGCTTGAGAGGTATTCATTTATTTGTAGTGTGTCTTGGGCACAGTAGACCTGGCAGAGCTCATTCTCAAATGGCAACTGATATCCTCCAATTTGAAGAATTAGATACATGGCCATTGATTCTATCCAGAGAGAAACACTCCACCATGGTCGTTGATTTCAATGTCAGAAACCCTCTGCCAGTGACTAAGTTGATGCTTCAATTTGGATGATATTGGCTGTGGTTTGATCTAGAGAAGTGTGGGTTCTATCAGGTCTACTTTTACCCAAGAAACTCCACAGAAATTAATTCATTTCAGAGTTTTAACCCAGATAGCTGGATATAAATGAATATATATCTTATATTTGAAAAAGTAAAATGTTAAATTATAATTTATCACTAAAATAATTTCTGTCAAATTTTGTTTCAGGATTTTAACGAACTTAAGTCTCAGTTTGGACGATGCCAAAGTAAGTTATTTTTGTTTTATGACTTCTTTCTTCAATTAAATAAAGTTTCCTTGAAACAATTAAGGGGAGTTGAGAAACTGCAAGATGTGGAAACAACAAAATGAGTATTATTTATTATCTGCTCATTATGTGGTGTTGGAGAAATGAGAGACAATAATACTGTGTAAAATTATAAGTTTGGGTGTCAAATGTAGATCAAATATGGATCCAATAAAATGATAAGATAAAGAATAAGCAAAGTGTATGCAGTCTCAAGGATGCTATATTTATTAAAAGAAAAAATAACTTAGCCGAAAAATTTTTGAAAGTGCAATTATTGATTCTTGCCAAAATATTATTTACTAGTCTAGAAGTCGCCCTTCAGGCAGACTTTAGGCTATCTCTTGTGGAGGATTTTTGGACATTCGGCCTTCTACCTTCAGCATCCTATGTACATAAAAGTTACAAGAATTTAGAAATAATAAAATTATTTTATCTTTTTCGGCATAATCTTTCTTTGTATACACAACCAATCTCCATAGTTGTATACATTTATTTTGCGCACAATTTTTCTTTTCTTTTAAAATCACCATTCTTTATGATCCCTTCACATAAAGTCACTCTTAAAAGACATTAGGGAACTCAAACTATGTAATATTTCAAATATGTCACAGTGTACATCCTAGAAAAAGAAAAAAAACATAAGCAACATA
This sequence comes from Acanthosepion lycidas, assembly GCA_963932145.1. NCBI lineage: Eukaryota > Metazoa > Mollusca > Cephalopoda > Sepiida > Sepiidae > Acanthosepion > Acanthosepion lycidas. The sequence continues at coordinate 90,490 of OZ010575.1, forward strand.
TAGCCTCCCATTAAAGTTTTAATTACAGTTTAATTAGACAATATCAATTGCATTGTGCTGAAAAGCAAAATTAGTCCTTTAATAAGAATTGTTTTTTAAACCTTTCACTCTGTTAAATTTAACTTTAAATGAGTTATTTAATTCTTAATCACATGTAACTACAGTAGTTACTACCTGTTACTTTAGGTTGTTTATGATTCACCAAGATCAAAAAACGTACAGACAGGCACACATACACAGTGCTTTATTTATATAGATGCCCTGAATCTTCTCCAATATTTCCTTTCTCAAAAGACTGATCTTTTCTCAAGCCAACCTACATAACCATTTTTTTTTTTTTTTTTTTTTTTTTTTTTTTTTTAGATTAAAAGAAAACTGTTCACTCATGACCTTCTTAAAAATAAATTTATTAATAAATAAAATAAAATACATAATAATTTATGTCCTCCTCAGTTTACCTTTACACAGTTTTTAGAATGTTTTAGTGTGTTCTCTAATTCAAGATTTGAAAATTTAATATTATTTGTCCATGTTACTTTTCTGTAATAAATACAGGTTATCAAATAAAATTTTAGTTTATTATTTTTTTACTCTCTTTCATTGTCCCTTTTCTGGCATCCATTAACACAATATTAAATAGGTTACTTAGAGTTTGTCTCTTGCCTTCAATATATCTTGTCAGTGTCAGTTATTTCAAGCTTCCTTTTCTTATGTGGTGTTTGAATTTTCCCAGTTGCATGCACACACTCAATAGTGTATAGAGTGGACCAAACAAACCCATGGCTCAAAATAACTGTTTAACAGGTTTTATTTGTAGTTGAAAGTGCATGCAAAATAGTGATATTTTGCATCGGAAAAAACATTGGGTTTCCCAGTTAACAGCTTTCTTCCCTTGAACAGATGTTTTGAAGAGAGATTTCTCTGCTTGTTCCCACAAGGAACAAGAAATCTCTGGTTCAGGACTGGTACAGGTCTTCTGCAGCAAGGGTTATAAGTGGATCTTTGAGCTGGCCTTAAAGGTAGTAGCCACTAGAAAGGAAAAGTGGTAAATGAGGCTGAATAGTTCTCAGTCAGTGGTTTTATGGATTCTGGGACTTTCTTTTGTTCCCTTCTAATTACTTCCGTTACTGCTACTGTTGAATTGAGTAAAATAAGGAAGCTCCTACATGCTACAATAACCAACAAGCGAGATATAGTGTCCTAGAAATTTCAATTGTCTATTTTTGATTCTAGTCAGATTTTAATTATCACAATTACATTTTTTTCACTTTCAGCATGAACTTGAAGTGCTAAGTGCCAATGATGAGAAGACACTTGGTTTCCACTTGGATCTCTATGCAAGATACATGGAATCAGTAAAGGTGAGTATGATTCTTTCAATTTGCTTGTAGAGAAGAACAACGATACTTATGCTTACCCTGGCTAAAAATGGGTGTGGTCATAGTCACTGCAGAGCTGAGCATATGACCAGTGCTCTCCACATATCTGTGTTGAAATTCAGAGGTATTTATTAATGTGTAGAGTATGTCTTGGGCAAAGTAGACCTGGCAGAGTCCATCCCTCTCCTGACAAACAACAGTCAATGACCTCCAACTTGAGGGCTAACCTTGCTCGCAGACAATTGACTGCTAATTCCCTTGGGGTAATCTGCTAGCGTGTCAGCTTCAGTCTAGGTAGCTCCCCACTACATTGGCTGAATACATAACTAAAAGATCACAATCTACCCCAGTGTGCTAAATGCTTGTTGATCCTACAAGGAGGTTCATCTACCTTTTGACAGGTTTTGCTTTTTATCCTAATGGGTATTCAGCTGCCCTCCTCACAGAAAAATCTGATGGAACTAGTTTAGTCACCAACAAGCAAAACATAATAATACAACATGTGAGAATAAAAATTATTAGTTTGAGGGTAAAATCATTTTTTAAACTGAATACTGTAAATTTTTACATCCACCTGATATGTTTACTCTAATTTATTCTAATTCAGTTCCATATATATATATATATATATATAAAACTATATCTTTGATATATACAATTTTGCAAAAATAATGCTTCTATGCACACACACACACATATATATATATATATATATATATATATAATCAAATGGATAAGTATAGATAAATGTACAAGCAAGCATTTGTGTGCGTATATATATATATAATCAAATGGATAAGTATAGATAAATGTACAAGCAAGCATTTGTGTGCGTATATATATATATATATTTATATATCAAAATAAAGAACCGTTGGATTTATAATACACAGTTCTTATGCATTTATTTTTAAAACCAGTGCTCGATACACAGTAGAGCATAATATAATTATTTAAGAATATGTATTCATCATGACAGAAATTAAATTACCATATTTTTAAATTAAAGTTTTTGTTCCATTCTCAAGCAATATTGAATAACTTTTGAAAAAAATTATTTACTTTTTTTAAGCTATATAGTATTATATGGCTTAAGTTGGAGGGGGAGAGGGATTACAAAATTTTACAAGGGTTTTGCTTTTTTGACAAATCAGGATACAAGTCTAATTTAAGATGGCAATGTGTAAATATAGGTTATGGGTTAGATGTGGGTTTGTAATTTCTGCCTGTTAAAATTAACATATTACATAGAAAAAAAATCCAAAGTTACCTCACTTGAATAGCTATGTTGACTCGCAAGACTTCCTGGTAGACTTTGTCAACTCAGAAATACCAAATAATAAATACATTGAGCTCTTTTCGTGGATCAGTTTTAATATTTTATTTTATTAGTATTCACTTGGATTATTTACCAACAAATTATTACCTGTGTGTATGTGTATATATATATATATATATATATATATATATATATATATGTGTGTGTGTTTCATTAAATAATATAGACAATTGTTTATTTATTTTATGTAAATTCTTTTCATATCGTCTAAGCTTAATGACATTATAATTAAACAAAGAAAGAAAATCACAACATTGATACATTTTTTTAATCCTATCTAAGCTTTCGGCTTACATAAGTCATTATCAAAGATGACAATTGCATTACAATATATTAAGCAATACATGACCAAGACAGTGATGATAGTTTGTTTCTGTTTACGTGGAAGTTTTCCAAGCATTGACAAACTCGTGCATATAAGATGCTGGAATCGAAAATCACACCACAGCTCATGACAACACGCATAACCACACAAGAGTGAATTTGAGAATGGGAAGCTGTTGGTATAAACCAATGGCTTCTGTTACCAATTATAGGCATTTAAGAATATTTGTGGAGATTTCATAGTTTTTGTTTAGGTTAGGTTAGGTTTCAACTGTTTTATGTATATAGCTTCAAGAATTTTTAGTTTTTGTTTATTGTTTTTATGTTTAAGCATAGTTGTGTTTTTAACAAGGATTTTCCAGAATTGTGTATGCAGCCAGGCATGTTGTTTTAAATGCCTAAAAATGTTAAAGTTATTATTTAAATGTAGTGTCAACCATCGTGAAAACGAGTTTGTGGTGTGACCAACATAAATATTATTTAATTCATTGGAGATACAATCTCCCAAAGTGCACTTGAATTTGTAAACTATGTTGGTTTTTTTGCAAATCGCTAACCAGGCGAGAAGAATCAACAAAAAAAACAGTGCTCTATATATATATATATATATATATATATATATATAGAGAGAGAGAGAGCTGGCCACTCGTATTTGAGGATACCTGTTCAACTAGGGTGGCTAGCTAATCCCTATTGCAGATGCTTGCTCAGGAGCATTTGTGTTTATTCAACACCCATAGAGAACACCTGTGGCTTATACTGCAACTATGCTGAAAAGACCTTAGTTGCAATTTCTAGGAAAGAGTGTGTTATCTAGCATGATCAACAATTTGAACAAGGCCAGCATGCTCAAGTCCGCAGCCGCAATGACTTGTGACTTCATGCTAGCACAGCTATGGAAGGAACTCTAAGGGTTTCATCTACCCAGTTTCCCTCACAAGACTTGAATCAACCCGTAGTATGGTTTTCAGACACTTTCCAAAGGTACCTCATGCTGGAATCGACCCCTCCAGTCCGATAAAATCAGAATATATATATATATATATATATATATATATATATATATATACATACCAGGTGTAATACCAAATTGTCCAAATCATGTAAAAGCAAAATTGTCCATTTGTTAGATTAAGCTTTGAACCATTGTATTTTAGAAATGATTAAAGATATCTTGGTGAAATTCTCTGAAGTTTTTATAACACTATTGGACTCTACTTTAAGCAATAAGAATGTATGATTACTCTCCAAGCTTAACAGAAGAATCGTGATAAAATTGATAATAAATGAAAATGACATGTTCATCATTAATTAATCATAGCTAAGGATCAGAAACTCATGAATGATTGAAATTAAGTTCAAATATATATATATATATATATATATATATATATATATATATATATATATCTTATTATTATTATAGGATCATTTTCCAACTTATTCAAGATGATCTTTCACCCTCTCTAACCTTCTAACTTTGTGTCCTGGACTAACAAGGTGCCTCACAGATTTCATGTATGATTTCATTTTCCAGTCTTTTTTTCACTGCTCTTTGGACTGTCATAGCTGAAACTCCTCTCTCTCTCATGCAAAGCGTCTTATGGATTGAGCTGGATCTTTTCTAATTGGTCTCTTTATCTCCAAGGTGAAATGATGATCCCTCTTTCTGTTGCAACTTCTGTTCCCTCTTTTTTAAACTTATTCACCATTCTCTTGATGATTCTTGAATGGACTTTGAAGATGAAAGCCTAAGTATGAACGTTGGTACCATTACTAAAGGCCTGAATGATCTTTTTCCTCTTACCATTGCTCATTGGGGGTGACACAGAGATTTTAACCTGTTCTCTTTCTAGCTGAACAATTCAAAGGATGTTTCATTGATTCTAACAAGGAATGATATGAAGCTGGCTAAACACCTGGAAAAAAAAAGAAACTCAATTAGTTTCTTTTTTTTTCTTTTTTTTTTCTTTTTTTTTTGTCTTTTTAGATATTAAACATTTTGTGCAATGGACAATTATGCTGTTACACCTTGTGTGTGTGTGTGTGTGTGTATATATATATATATATATATATATATATATGCTATAACAGGAAAAAGAAATTGTTTTTTATGCAAAAATACAAATTTTGTAGCATTCATGAGTGTTAATATAGGAAAATACTTTTATGGTGTTTCATGTCTGCAAATGAAGATAAATTATTTGAAAATTATTTTTTTCTCTACCATTTAAACAGGAGATGCTGTTTCGTCGTACATGTCTCCTCGTTGATTATGAAGATGCAAACAGAATGCTGGAAAAAGCTAAACCTCAAAAACGTCAACTGGTTAGTTTTTTTATTATTTTTATATTACTTTAATGTTATTTTAGACTTTTTAACATTATTTCATTTTAATGTTATTTAAAAATTATTTGTATGTAAAGGCTTTCAGTTGACTTCACTTAAATTAAAAAATATATAACTAAAAATTATTTACTCTTTTTGGAACAAAATTACAAATTTTGTTATTAAATCAAAATTAATTATTTACAGACTATTGTTCCTCATTATTGTCACATTTCAGCCATTGTGCGCTCCAGGCTTTTTCAGTTGCCTGTTATTCTGGGTAACCTTTAAGGAATTCTGAACTGAACCCTTTATTTGATCTATGAGAATAGATTGTTCTTGTTCTGCTGTCCATATGTAAGGATATCTCATCTTGTTTTTATTTAGTACTGCTAACCTGTCTCCACTGAGTCTAAGTCAACACTACCCAACCCAAGTATTGAACTCACACTTACTATATTACTAAATTCACAAACTGACCAATCTACTAGGTTATTTTCCCTGTGGGAGAATCCTGAGCCTATAACTTGGAGTTGTAAACCTAATGTTCTTTTTGCCTGCCTACCACTTCTGCTATCACACTTTGCATTCACTATGGCTTCACTTATCTTACATTTGCTGCTGCTGTTGAAGCCTTGTTGTCATTTTACTTTCATTCTTTATTACTGACTTCATTGTCTTTATTTCTATACTAAATAAGAACCAGATATCCTTAGATGTAGGCAATGGAACAAGAAAAATCTGTACCCATAGATTTAATAAAGGGTTCAATTTCCCTGAAGTTTGTCTCTGAAGAAGAGTACAGTGGCTGAAATGTTGTAATAACAACAAAGATTAGGATAAAAGTTCAAATGTATATTGTTAAATCCTCATCTCAGAAATTCTATCAAAATTTCATATTCACTATGAGTTATTGCCAAAGTTTTCAGACAGTTATCTTTATTTATGCTGTTTTTATTATAAAATGCTACAACTCGTTAAGTCAGGAGTCATTTATTATGCATATCTGCCATCAAGTGATAAAAATGTGGTGACAAGAATAGCATTATATTCCATGAAAAGATCTATCCATTTTGAAAATCATGATTTGATGCCGCCTTTGCTTTCATCTGGGATTGAATACCAATTTTCAGATCAATAGGAAAAAAACAATTGCAGACTCAAGTATTTTGAAAAACTTATGTTGAGTCATAAGTAATGATGAATGTAATATCCTAATTTTTCCTTAAATATATCATAACAGGTGATGAAAAGTGGGTTATATATGACAATGTTTAATTCAAAATGCAGTGGATTGGAAAGGATAAAATCTCTACAATGTTAATTAGTGCTAGATTCGGAATAATGTTTTGTTTTTTTTCTGTTTTTCAACTGGACTAAATTTCACATGCAGTAGACATTAATGGCCTCAGTGCAAGAATCACCAATTCTTTGTCCCTATAGTTCATGATTATAATCATGAGATATATATGTAATGTGTATTTGGGCAGCAATCCCTCTTTTATGCAATTTTGTTGAAAATGACTGACAAGGTGCTATGGTTAGTGTTAATTTCCTTCTTGGCTACCAATTCTTATAATTTAAAAATTGTGAGAAATTTAAATAAAACATTTTATCATTACAGGCTGAGGAAGCGAGAGACAATGCATGGAAATTGTATGATGATTGTTCAGAAGTGGCAAGGAAAGAGGTAATTATTTATATATATGTTTGTAATAAATCATAAGAATGTACATTATTTACACTTTGACTATAATTGTTATCACAGCATTTCAAACATTGTATCCTCTGGCCTTCTTTACCAGTTTTTTGATCTGGCTAGCCTTCAGGGAATTTCAAACTGAACTCTTTATTAATCTATGGGGAGAGATTGTTCTTGTTTCACTGTCCGTGTCTAAGAATATCTCTTGTTCTTATTTAGTAATACTCAGTTATTGGTATTCCTGTTTCCACTATCTAAATCTGCACTATCTTACCCAGGGATTGGATTATTCTAGGCTATGGGGTCCTCCTCAGTAAGCTTAGCATTGAATTAAATACAGCATGGGAGCCATTAATAAATATACTTGACAGTAAGTTTTTAACAGCAGCAATATGAAAAGAATTTTCAATGAATGCAACCAAATGTGACAACAGTGTCAGCAGCAAGCAAGCAAAAAGTATATTAGGCTTAATGCTCTAAGCTCTAGACAAAAGGATTGTCCTATATGTCAGCATTGGTTTGCAAATTTGGTGACATAGTAATTAAGTTCAATCCATAGACTACGTAGTGTAGACTTTGACTTGGTGGAAACAAGAGCAATAACTCAGTAGTATGAAATAAGAAATGAGCTATCCCTCGAGATAGTCTACCTCAGTAGATTAAATAAAGGGTTTAGTTAAAAATTCCTTGAAGATTGACCAGACTGACAATACCTGAAGAAGGTCAGAAGGGACAATGATTGACCTGTTGTGATAATAATAGCAAAGATGAGGATAATAGCCTGATTTCTGGACATTCATAAAGCGAATTTTTTTTTTTTTTTTTTTTTCTTCATTTTCCCAAAATTCTTTTATGGAGTATTTCATGGTTTAGGAATTTAGTTAAAGAAAATTTTTTCAGAGTGGAGGCAGTAATATTTTGTTAATATTTCAATACTCATTTCCAATAAAAGTTATATTATATTATATATATTATATATTATATATATTAATTATATATATATATATATATATATATATATAATATTAAGAAATCGGCCAAGGTAGCAGAATTGGCTGATTTTCTATACTTAAAACATCTACTTGTTGAATTTTTTATCTTTTTATATGTGTATTGAACAATACAACTGTTTCCTGGTGTAATTCAACTTTGACCATTAACATCTTTATTATTATTATTATATATATATATATATATACACACACACACAAACACACTAAAATAAACAAACACTAAACTAGTAGTTTTAAAATTGTATGCATTAAAAAGTGCTCAATTTCAAGTAAGAAAAATCAAACCTGTCAAGTGACTTAATATCTTAAAAAGATTAAATGCTGAATGGGACACCACTGTGGTTTCAATCGCCAAAGTGGTTACTCAGTGAACTAATTAGGGACAACACCAAAAACTTAAATATCTCAATGCAGCACTGGAAGTGATGAAGTGGAGTGGGAGTGGAAAGAATGAAGGGGAGTGTTATGAACATTTCTTCTCTCCCATCCTGCCTATGTTCAAAATGGATTGTGCCTTCATATAAATAGTTTTGTTTGTAATAACTGTTCTATAGTGCAGAATAAAGCCTAATTTAGGGTTACTCTATTCCATGTCTTTTATTACAATTTATTCCACACTATCTAGATATTACTTTTCAGTAACGTGATCTCTGTCTCAAGAAATATGCACAAAATTCTGTGACCTCAGACAATCGAAGTACGACCATGTTGTGGAAGAGGCGGAACTTATATTAGGTTGGTGCAAAAATAATGACGTTTTTGACGTATTTTTTAACGTCAAAAAACGTCATTATTTTTGCACCAACATTCAAACATTAGAAATAAGATGCTACAGAACCATCCTAGACATCTCCCTTGTAGTCCACATCACAAATTACCATAATTCCCCATGTATAATATGTGGGCAAAATGCTTCTCCTCACGCATAATATGCACACCTTGTTTGGTAAACGAAGTCTATAAATTCTACATCTCAAATTTCATTATGGCCAGCATTTCCTGCTCTTATTAAAAAAAATGGATTTAAACATAGAAGAATATTACTCTTATTTATTCTAATATTAATTCTTATTTTACATTTGTAAGTATTGTTAGGTACATGTGATTGTATTTGACATCCTCATGAGGTCACAATCACCGAATGTTAGTGTCAAATTGTCGTATGTTTGTGGTGAGTAGGCATTTTACAACTGAAATCAACCTATGAAATGGCAATTTAAAAAAAAAATTTTTTGTAGCTGTGCATAATATGCACCCCTAATTCTGCTTATTATTTTTTAGAAAAAAATGCATATTATGATAAACTGTGAGATACCATCAGATACAAAACCAGCCTGATAGAAGATCCTTGTATCTACTGTCAAGAAGAGAAAAATTGAAAAGCTATGGAGCCAACCATCTTTCCACTGCTGTCTGAGATGTTTCCACTTTAGGCAAATGAAGAAGAGGCAAACAGAGGAAAATGTGTATTTGACAATATCACAGGGTAGATTGGATAATCATTCAGAAATAATCAGATATTGGCATGTAACTGAAACACATGAAGGGAGCTGGTCTGATGCAGTGCAGAGAGCCTACAATCACACCTAGTCATGGGAATTATGACGCTGATGTCTTAAAAATGTGAAAATGGATCATCTTTTTTTTTTTTTTTAATAAAACCATTTCTTAAATTTTAATTTCTCATTCTCAATTTTTTTTCAGATGAAAGTATTCATTAAAGAACGACTGTTTTCATCCCAAGATGGTTTCACAACATTTGCTGAGTCTCAGATCCGAACTGCCCAAGACACGTATTCCTTGCTTGCTAAACATCTTCGAGTTATAAAGGAAATGGCATAGAAACTCATTTACCGAAGCTACATTTTTTCTCTCTGCCTCTCTTTTTCTCTCAATATACTTTCAATTCTGAAGTTTACGCTATTTTTGTATTTGTATTTTCATTTACAATTTAAACTTTCATCTTTATCTGCTTAAATTCTCCGATTATTTTATTCTTTTTTTTCCTTTCATATTTTCAGTTTCCTTACTGCTTTGTTTTTCTTTTTTGTTAGGTTGAGTCGTAATTAATTTCCATTTTTGTTCATCAACTTTACCCTTCCCAAAAATAAAGTACAATTGTATTTTATTCTATATATTCCCCATTATCTCTTAGTCAATGTATTTCATATTACTAATATATATGTATATATAATGAAAATACATACATACATACATACATACATACATATATATATATATATATATATATATATATATATATATATATATATATATTCATTATACATGTATACAATGAAAATACATATAGTAACTTTTTATATATATAATGAAAATGCGTATATATCGTAATTCTGTATGTATTTTAATTACATACACGGTTTATCTTCATATCTCTAGACCAGTATACATGCATTTCCTTATATATATATATATATATAAAAGATTGGTTAGTACAATATTAGGTGAGCATGGTGGGTTGTTGGTAAAATAGGCCAGCCATGTTTTAACATTTTTTTCTTGTATTATTCGTGCTGTATGCAGCCTTGCTTCATCACAGACAAGAACTTCTTATTGTCAAGCACTTTTTGACGATCAAACCTTTATGGGCATGTTTCTGCTGCTGGATGTATAAATGTTCATTTAGTGTTTCATTTCAAGAACTCTAAATGAATAAGATCTCCAACGATCTCACCACACACAATACTAATTTTCTTCCATTGAGCTCAGGTTTTGGGATTGGTTGTGGAGATTTATGTCAATCCACTGTCAATAATTGGACTTTATCGTATGTAAACTATTTTTCATTACCCGTTATATTTAAGGAGCAATTCGATAGGATGATACATTCATCATTACAATTTGTTCCCAAAGGTGCAAATTACTTATGACTCTATCTCATATTTCTGCTTAAGAAGCAGTTAATTTTTTTTTAACAATACTCTTTTCTTTCTGATCTTTTTTATATTTTTCTTTCCTCTAATTAAACATTTAAAATTTTATTTTCAAATTGAAATTAAAAAAAAAATACTATTTTCTTGTGATTTGTTTTTTCTATCGTTTTGCCCCCCATCCAAAAAAACGTTATTTTTTAAAAACTTATTCTAAACAGAAAAATTAATACAGTATTCAAGAAATCATTATTTCTGAAAATCAAGTGCAAGAATTTATGAATGAAATTACACATGGAGTGGCTTGATCAGCTAGTGTAGCACAGCACAACCATAACTGTTGTATTGAGCATGTTTTTCCATCATGTAGTGATCAAGATAAAGCTTGCTTTCTGCAGAAGCATGTCAGATACAGGTGGAGCAAGTATGATGCATAAAACCAAAGCTTGCAATGAAATCCATGCACATCACAGATAAACTCACAGCTGTAGTGAAATCAGTTTTTACTTGTGGCCTTATGCCAGACTTGCTATTTCTTGGACCATCTAAGGCACTTTACCATAGAGTATCATCCGTCCCCTGACCAAGTGATCATAAGGTCATTACTTAGTTGAGCACCAGACCAGTTCCCTCTACGTACCAAGGTTAAAAGCCAGAGAGGTATTCATTCATGTATAACATGACTTAGGCCAAAGTAGATCTGATGTAGCTCATTATTCTCCAGTTGAGAACATAGTCAATGTCCTCTAAATCAAAGCCTCAAACACATGGCCCATGATTCCATTATGGGGAACTCTCTGCTCTGGTTGTTGACTTCAGACTAGGAAACCCTTGACCTAGTGATCAAAGCACAAAGTTGTATGCAGAACTACAGAGCCCAGTCTACCTGCATTATGTTAGATGTCCAATGAGTATACAGGAAGGTTTATCCACCCTTTGACAGCTTTTGTTTTTTAAGCCACCCTCTTTACCAAAAAAACGTGCAAAACATTTCAGTCGCTGATGACCCAACCCTCTGTTAGACCATGGCGCAACTATTGGTAAATTAACCACACTCATCTAACCCGTAGGGTGCTTTCCCACAAAGTAATGGCTAGTATGCTTACTGAAAATCATTACTGCTGTAGTGAGTTCAGTTTTTACTTATGGCTTTTTTCCAGACAGCACTATTCTTTAAGAATATCTTTAAAACTTTAGTGGGGTGGCGAACATTTAGGTAGATAGCAGTTCAACCAAAGAAAACAGATGGCTAAGAAGTGAGAATTCATATTGTTGCTATTTCCCAACCAGAAAGTCTTGAAAATCAATTGTTGCTATTCTCTGTTGAACTCGATCATGTCCAAGTGGACAAATCTGATAGCATAAGATAGTCTGGTGTATATGCAGATACAACTAATCTTGGCTGTCACCACATGTGCAGTAAATGATGGATGTGCAGAGAATATTGTCACAAATTTCATCACATCTACTCAGATATGAGTATCCATTAAAGTAACATTTAAAGTAATAAAATGAAGCATTTGTTAAAATTCCTTTTTGTGGTAATGCAGTCTATTTGAAAAATTATTGAAATAGTGAATACATTCTAATGTTAATAAGCCTAATTATAGACATTTAAAATATGATATTAAAATGTAAGAGGAAAAATATTGACAAAAAATTATTTTTTCTTGATTGAGGGTAATAAAATAAATATCTGTACCAATTAAAAGAAAATACACACATTAATAATATATTAACAATAATATATTTAAAGGCTGATTATATTAAGATCAATAAGCCATTCCTTCTGGACAAGGAAAGTTGCCTAGACTTAATGAAAATTGTTTCAAGCACAGCCTGTCTATCTTCAAAACTAATTCAGTTATAACAAACACACAATTTACATAGATAAAGCCCTACATTATGTGTGAGATGCAATTGTGAGTACAATTGTTTGTATTTCTTTTAGGTATGGGCTACCAGGAATCCATTCAATAAGTCTATTGGAACATTATCCAATCAACCTAAGGGCTCCAGCTACAACTGAAATTATTGATGTCCTCATGGGACACATTTTTTAGATTTATCACTTCAAGATCCTTGTATTTTGATAGTTTTTAGATCTTCAAAGATACATTACAACCTGCAAGGACTGTCATGTCGATAAGAAAGTATATTCTGTTATTATTGGAGGAGGAAGATTTGAATGGGCACTTCATCTAGATTGTTTTCTTAAATAAACATTGTGTCTAAATAAAATCTAGACATTTTCTTGAATACTAAACCCGTATCTTTTAATTAACATTTTTCTTTTGAGATTGTAATAACCGAAAAAAATTGTTGCATATTATTTTTTAGTTTTTTTTTAAGTGCTTTTTACTAAATTTCATCACACAAGTCCCATAACCCATTAAGGTCATTGGGGAACCACATATACTGCAGCTATAGCAGCATTGGTGTGTCTTGGGCAGGATAACCTGATGGAACCCATACTCCTTCAGCTTGGTTTTCAATTCAATGTTCCTTCTAGACTGGATTTCAACTCAAGGAACAAGAGAGTAGCTCAACCTTGTTATTTAACCCATATCTAGAGAAAGATGAGTTCATGCCTTTTCTAATAGCATTTGTCTGAAATTGAATCTAATAAACTCAAATTCAGTCAGAATTCAAACTCCACTCATCAATTCCTCTTTCTAAGTCACTGTTACACTAACTACATTTTCATTTTGGTAAATTTAGTCAGTATTAAAGATTTCTCTCAACTGAATAGCACCATACATACAAATTTCTTAGTTTTTTGGGGGTTTTTTTTCACTCTATATTTCTGAGATAAGGTATTGTAACTATTTACATTGTTCAGATTCATTATTATCATTATTGTCATATTTACACGATTTTGGCTGTTGTACACTCTATTGTCTTCTTGAGGTGATTGGAATTTCAAACTGAACCCTTTATTTTGTCCACTGAGTAGATTGTTGTAGTTCCATATGTCATGCCTTTTCCAGATATTTCAGTATCAGTTATTTCCCTTTAAAAACTCTCTCCAAGTTTTGTTCACCGCCACTGTGGTAGGTAATGAAACAATTCTTTGTGTCAAATCACTGGATTATTCAACCAACACTTTTATCTACATAGCCCAGTGGATAAAAGAGTTGGTTGAAGTAATCCATTTTTTTTTTTTTAACCTCATGATATTTAGGCACAAAGAGTGTGCGCTCATATAGTTGAGTATTTAGCAAGAACTTACATCTACTGATAGGGTTGCCAGCCATGCCACAAAGGTGGGATTGCCCCACATTGAGAATTGATGAATCTTTTTAAAAATTACATCTAATCCAAGATGTATTTCATAAACACAAACAACTGGAATACATGCAGGATCTTGGTGCACACTCTCTTAATTTTTCTTTTTTTTCTTTTTATTCATGTGAGTCAGCACTGAACAGTTTCATAACTTTGCAATGTATCTCCAGAGGCTGATACAATATTAATGCTAATCATAAAAGGTACACTTAGAAACAATAATACATGAAATTGATAGTTTATGAGAAAATCATAGAAATATTTTTTCAAGTTAGGCCCCGACCCGTGACCACCGATATAGAAGGCCTGCTCGATAGTGACATGACGTCACAAATGTAGTCCATGCAGTGAAACAGACAGTAATCATAATGTAACGAAAAATTGTAAAAAAAAAAAATTGGTTTTAGTAGAAAACTTTTTAAAAATACATTTATAAAAGAAAGAAACAGAATTGGATTTTATACAGAAATTTATTTCATATTAATTTTAAAAAAATAACTAAGAAAAAAAAAAGTTGTTGCTGAATGTTTTGTTAAAGTAAAGAAATTAAACGTCATGTTACATTTCATTAAATTTTAAAGACTGAAATTCGTTCATTATTTTATGTTTCAAATTTGAAAACATTTTTAAAATCATAATCAGTATTGTTTTAATTTTTTCATGTTTTTATCTTAATTTTAGTAATTATCCTGTAAAGTTACAATATCGTAAGTATTTAATGATTATTATTCTTACACTACAGCAACAACTCAATTATGAAACAAACAGACGAGCAAATTACAAGTAAATGATAAATAAGAAACAAATAAACTAAATACAAGAAAGTAAATAAATTTGATACAAAAAAGAGATTTAAAATTCAAATAATACTTATAGAAAAGTAGGTTACAGACAGACAATTTTAAGACTGAAATTCGTTCATGCTTTTAATTGTTTCACATTTGAAAATTTTTTATAAATCATAATCAGCATTGTTTTAATTTGCATGTTTTTACTTCAGTTTAAATCATTATCTGTAAAGTTACAATTTTTGTAATCATTAAGAAGAGATTATTACTCAAATACAGTAACAACTGAATTATGAATTAGGGAACAAACAATAATTAAATGATGAATAAATAATTATGATGAATAAAACAATTAAGCATAAATAAGAAACAAATAAATACAAACAAGCAAATAAATTAGATACAAACAATAGATTTAAAAATCAAATAATACTTTCAGAAAAATAGGTTACTGATACAAAATTTAGCTGAATGTTTGAAGTTTTCTTTTTTTGCTTAACTTGTTATTTGTAATATTATTATTTTCCATGGAACAAAAATTATTTGAAAGAGCATTTGTAGAGCTCCAGACAAACATTCTTTGTATTTTTTCTATATTGTAACCCTCATTACAAGTGTCAACATCAAAAAGCTCATAATCTGCCAAAACATTCAATGTTATATGCATGGCTATTTTTTTTTTTTTGATTTACAGAATGAAGAAAAGAATGATTTTTTATAAGTTTATCAATGACTACATAATTACAGAGAACAAAATTTATAGTTTTATCATTAGGATATAAGAGAGAACCTCTATTAATCCCCTGAAAATAGCTGCTTATTTCAGGTATTTCTTCCACATTATCTCTTACACTTCCAGAAATCTTTGCAACTATTGCATTTAATTTTCTTAAAAACTGCATTACAGCAATAACCCGCTAAGTATAGCATTACAGGTAGAACTTCTCTACAATTATTAACATCATCCTCTTTAACATCAATTCTATAATTATATATATCTAACTTTTCCTCCTCTGTCACTTCATCCCAGTTTGGTTCTTGCAAACTCTTTAAATCAATTTTAATGCATTGCTGATTAAATGGTAAGCTCAATTTTAAAGCTGATTGCATTCTAATTTTTTTTTTCACACTCAAATATTTGATGTATTGAGATATTATACTGATCCCCACTAAGTTGTCAGTATTGACCAAACCTTGCTTCAAGGTGATCAGTTTGAAATTTGCCTGGTAATATGTACAGCATTTTCAGTTCTTCTATGCAATACTTGGTCAGTTCTAGAAATGCATAGGTTGTATGATGCAAAGCAGTGAAGGTTTCCTTTGTTAATTTGCCATTTCTTCCAGAAATGCTATTCCAAGATTGTAACCAGTAACAGAATACAGAGAGAAATCTAAAATTTTCTTCATTCATTCTAAGTGGATTGCAGTATTTATTTCTAAGCCGACAACCTTTATATGGCATTTTAACATTCATTATTGTCCACCAAATATAAAATATGTTTATATATTCTGCAACTTCTGCAAAATTAGGCAAACATTTCTGTTTTCCTAAAGTCAATAATCCTTGAATAGTATATTCATTAAAAATTTGCAAAACTAAATTAACATTTTGCCATTCAAGATTAGTAGGTGAAAGTGCCTTTGAGGTTAATTTATAACAATATTTCAAAATTGATTGAGATTCTAAGGTATGAAGTTTCTGTAAGGTAGAAAATGGGGCACTTTGGATATTATCTAATTCATGATTTCCATTATGACAAAATTTGGGGAACAGCATGCATTTATTTGCATCTTTTTGACCAAGCCAATTGTTTCTAATGCATTTTAATATATGGACTGAGTCAAAAAGGAAGAAAAGGGGGTTGAGACTTTATAACTGGATGTGGATATACAATGGAAAGCTTTGG
Organism: Acanthosepion lycidas; assembly: GCA_963932145.1. Taxonomy (NCBI): domain Eukaryota; kingdom Metazoa; phylum Mollusca; class Cephalopoda; order Sepiida; family Sepiidae; genus Acanthosepion; species Acanthosepion lycidas. The sequence goes on from OZ010575.1 coordinate 107,449, forward strand.
AGGACTGCAAAAGAAAGATATAGCTTATTTATTTATAGCATTATTATCTGTTATAATTGATAATACTTGAAAGCCTAGCTCCTCTAAACCAATTATTATGCGTTTAACTATTTCAAATAACTTCTAAGCTTTAAGACATTTAGTTGGCATAACATGCACAACATCTTTATATTGTGAGAATACACTGCTAATCATGAAAGCAAAAGCACTTCTTGCAACTTCTCTGCTGTTGTCAGATAAGCCAACAATATTACCACCCTTATAATCTAAATAAGGTTTTAGATGTATTTCATCAACAAGTAAAGATACTGTGATGTCCTTTTGCCCTAGGAGCTTAAATTTATTTTTAATATACATAAGAAAATTGTTATGTTGCTCAATCAAAGAATTCATATATGTTGATAATGTTAGTCTTTTAATGGTTGAATAGCTAGGTAAAATTATATTTTAGCTGTCTCTTAACAATCTGTACCCTTTAGGGGAGCAGTTATATAACAATGAAGAAAATATAATCATTTCTGCTGAATAATAAAGCTTATTTTGTGTCATTAAATTTAACTGCTCATATATAAATTTAATTGTATTAAAATGTTTGTTTGATTCTTCTTGCACCAATAGTAGAAATGACATTACCAATTTTAATATAAAAATCATATTTTGTGGTTCTGTTTGCTGTTGTTCTGTGTCCATTTTCTTCATGTTTTCTATCAGAATTTCAAGGGTATTTTGATCAGTTACATGTTTAGGAATCATAGTCCCCTATTGAATGCATTTCCACATCTCTACAAAACACATGTACTGCAAAATCAGATTCAATTACAAGAGACAGATTGATTTTGGCGTATGGGGATTTGATGATGCTGAATATAATAAGTGTCTCTTGCTGCCTAACAAAACTCCAGTAATTTCTATCAAGGAAATTTAATTTCCCTTCTAAATCATTAACATTATGGAATTTCTTCTGCATTTTATATGCTAAGTCATCATTAATACTTTGATTTAAAGCACTTTTAAGAGCAGAATTCTCTAGTCGGATTCTCCTAGTCTGGTGACTCTCTAGAAGTATTCAATGAAGATAAATATGAGGGACAGTTTGGGAAAATTCTAGGAATAGCACCATCACGAAGATATATTTTTTTTAGTTTAACTGCAATTGTGGCACCTGTTTTTTTGTCAAAAGCTGACGATTCTCTCCTTATGTCCTCCGGTCGAAAATGTAGTTCACATACCTAAAAAGATTTTAAAAACCAAACCTATTTTAAATTCTTGTGAAAATCTAAAAAAATCAATCAGCAAAAATCTACAGTAATATGAAGCATTAATAATTTTAGGAAAAGTGAAGAGAATTCAACAAAAAAAAGATTATTAGTGACGAAGCTATGTACAAATAAGAGAATTTTTAACGTTTATTCATTTTTTTAATTTAAAATGATAAATAAAAAAGCATTAATGAATAAAACAATTCTAAAAAATTGTCAAATTATAATAATTCTAAAAAAAAATTCAATTATTTTTATGCCTATAAAAAGATTCCTTCATGATTTTTTTACAAAAATTAGATTTAATTCTTTTAAAAACTTTCGCAGCTTTGTTTTTAATGTTTTTTGAATTATAAAGATATGAAATTATTTTAATCCTCAAAGTTTTAATTGCGTTTAATAACTTTTTAAAACAACACTTTGCTTTAAAATGTGTTGTGAATTACAGACATGAAATTAATTCAATTAAACTTTAAAGTCTAAACTTTCTCGCTAGATTTATGTCTTATTAACTTTATGTTATGAATTACAAAGACATGGTATTAATTTTGTCATTATTAAAGTTTCAATAAAATTTACTTATTTTTTAATACAAAAAATACTCACTCTGCTGAATTTAGTTGGTGAAAAATGATCTCTTATTGTACGAATCCAAACATCAGATAATTTTTTATCTTTAGGGAAAGAAAATACATGTACTTTAGGGCCGTTTTTATAATTCCCTTTGCAATTTGGTACAACACGTCTATAAGGCATTGTTTTTGTTTTAAATTCAATATCTAAAAGAAAGTATTAAACAATTTAAAAATGCCGCCGTAAAAAATCTGATACATACAAACGACACGCTTCTTGAAAGTTGGACTCAATACGATGACGTCACATTTCTCCTTAACCCAATCAAACAGGCTTTCTATATCGGTGGTCACGCCCCACTCCACGTTTTCCTTCTATGATGATTGCTGCTGTACTAGTACATATATTTCATTAGCACATCTTAAGCTACAACAGTTCTGACTGTGCATTTAAGCTAACTGCCTGACTAGTAATTATAAAATTGCTTAGAGAGTGTCCTGTAGGAGGACTAAAACCTATACCTTGGTCATAGGTGTCTTTTCTTTCTCCAATGACAATAGAGGAGGCAGTCATAAAGATTCCATTACCACTCTCTCTGGAAACAGATTCCTCTAATAAGTTTTTCACTCCAGAAGAGGGGATCATCAACAAATTAGTTGATTTTGAATAGCAAATGCCATCCAAGGTTCTCTGGAAAATCTGGACCATAATTTGGATTATGTTTGCATTTGCTGCAGACAGCACAAATGTGCAATATGGTACATTCTCAACATACTGCACACTCTCAACATATTGACCAGATAGTTGTCACTCTGCCTATTGCAGAAAATGCATTCCAATAGCATTAGTGAGGGTTAGGTATTTGCAAGCATTGCTGAGATTGAAGAGGAGGCTACTTTTGTAGAAGTATATCTTATTTTATGCATATCTTGTCTATTTTTGAAGATATGATAAAAATACCACCTCTTCAGATAACCTCTATACTATTATGGGCCATTCCTGAGAAGATTGATGCATAAGACTGATGATGGGTTCTATGGCTGCCTTGGCCAACAAAAGCTTTGGCATCTGACATCTGATGATGATTTTGTGAGGAAGTAGTTCACAACCTTTTTGAACATTGCTGTCAATTATGTCTAGAAGTGCTTTAACTTTTCAGAGGATAACTGACTTTTTCATTTGCCAATCCCTCTCTCTCTCTCTCTCTCTGGAATGTGTGATGATCTGGAAAATATCTGACATTATACGGTGTAATCACCTTGAATTGAAGTATGCTCAGTTTTTGAAACAAGTGATTTATTCAATATGTTGAAAATGGTTGCAATGATGAATATTATGAAAACATTGTTCAAGAAACAATAGTGGATATTGCACTTTTAAATGACTTGAACCTTCCTCTCACAAGACAAACGGGGAACATAAGATTTTGTTTAATTGGACCTAAAGTATATGTAAGATGGCCAAAATATTCAAAATTTTGAAATAAACCACTGAAAAATAATTTTTACAAATCGTCTTCCTTTTTAAATGTAAGACATGAGTTTTTTTGGAGATAGAGACTTTTTATCTGTCTGTAAGTTCACTAAGGTGTTATTTTATGTTTGTTTATGTTTTATCGTAAATAAATATTTATAATCGCCAAACGAATTAACCAATGCACAAAAAATAAAGAAAGGTTCATTGAATTATAAAAGTTGTCTCTCTTTCACCTCAGTGAATTGAATCATTCCGAGAGACAATTATTCTCTGTTCCGTAATAACATTCGTGCAAGTGACTTTCGCTATTAAACCCATCAAAATCTTTATCTTTGTTTTTAATATAAAGTGTCGTGTTAGTACTAAAAATACTTATGGCAAATAACAACTAAAGAGTAGGTTTAGTTAGTCAAAAGGATATTTCATCGGGTTTTATTTACACATGTTCAAGGATGGCCTTGCAGACGTTCATTGTCGACTCACTTGGTATCAGCTCGCCGACCATCGATTAACTCCGCCCTGTAATATGCAGAGTTGTTCCCCTTTCACCACTGGGGTCGAGGTAATACTAGGTCTCCCTTTCTTTAATGTGCAAAGAACTACAAGAATAATTTATTGGTTTAATTACCGGCCTCCCAGATCATATCTAGATCTGTTATGTGTGCCTGTGCAAGCACCTGTATATTTGTAGTGACACAGTTAACTTTTGGATTGCTTTCTGTAACCAAGTGGTGTCTATTCCGACATACTGATACATTTTTGGTTGACTATGTAAGACCGTAGTACTGCAGTTTTATTTACGACATTCCTTGTCATTTTAGCATTACTCACCGAGACATGTCTCCCTAGTAAGAAGCTGCTTAAATCAGATGCTTAGTATTACTTGTAGTGAATCTGATCTGCATCCCTTCTCTCTGTTCCCTTAAGCAAGGTGCTGTCTGACAGTGTTGGATCCAACTGTGATGGATACATTGGCGCCATGATACACAGTGTGCGTCCCATTCAACAGTGCAGCCCGATGGGAGAAAATCCCTACGGAGACATTCGGTAGACAGAGTTGCGCAGAAAGCTCAAACACTATAAAAAAGTTATTCTTACCAAATCCAAGTTCTTGTGCTAGAAACAAAACTTAATTGGTAGCAACAGCAAGTTACAAGAGATGCAAAATATTTAATCAAAACAACCACTGCGCAAAATTTCAGAATGAAAACACATTTATTTACAGTTTACACAATTACGAAAAAATGTACAAGTTGCACAAAAAATTCCTTCTATGTACCTCAAAGGCAGGATAACAATAAGGATTGCCAACGAAAAGTGGAAAATTATAGCAAGGGAAAAACAAGAAACAGAAAACAATACAAGAAAGCAGTCAAAAAAAGGAGTTCAAATATCTTTGACAAAAACGAAAAGACCTACTTTCACAGTTGTTTTTTAAAAGGTTCATTTTTAACTTTACACAGTTCATGCTTGAAAATTTCTTCGAAATCTTTTCGTTTTAGGCTGTTCAACCACAGAAGACTTTCATGAACTTTTGGTCTCTCTACAGCTGGCTGGTAACTGGTGCCTTCTTTAATATTGACGACCTGCCTTGTTCCCTTGTCAACGGCTCATTTTTTTCTGTTCTTCTCTGCCTCTTTCCTCCTTTGTCCTCTTATTTACTGATAGCAGTCCTTTTTATTGAAGAAGCTGGATCATGCCGGCTACGACCAGAATTTCACAAGGGCCTGAAAAACTCATTTCTCATTGGCCCATATATATAAAACCTTTCTCCAAAAATTCAAAAAAATGAATCAGCAACTGATCAATGAATTTAGATGCCTCATCTACTTGAGCCTAAAAGGCTATAAAAACTGCAAGAATTTTCAACACAAACCATCTGGCCTTCAGAAGAATAGTTTTCTCAAAAACGCGTATAAAAAAAACAACCTAGACGATAATACATAGAATTTTAGCATTTTTAAAAACAATAAAAATATTTTTTATAACACAAAAGAAACAGGTATACAAGAAAATGTGTATTTCAGCTGTTGTCCATGCAATAAAAGCAATATTTTCCTGCGATTTATATATCAGCTGGCACATACTCTGCAAGATTTTGAAAGAGGTAGTAAAGGGAGCTAGCCCTTTACCATTCAAAGACCAACCTTGAACTTAAAACACTTACTAATCCAGGACTCTGACTGGCTAACTACCGTCTAATCGGGATCCCTTCTTGGGGCCACACAGTAAATTCGATCCTGAAATCTTCCTCTTTTGCAAGTAACAGCCGTAGTGACCACACATTTATTGGAGCTGTCCTTTCCGACATTAATGGAGTACAGAAGCTACAAGGATGCATATCCCACTTGTTCCTTGGGCACTCTTCTAACAGTTAAGTCCACAAATATAAATGATATTTTCTTTTTACTTTTGTACATTAAACCCGTTGAATTTAATACTCTCGTTGATTTACTCCCTTTCGTCAAGTGTGCCAATCATTGTCTTTGACTTTGCGGAATTAACTGCACCCGAGGAAAATCTTTATAACCCATAAACAGTTGACCTTTAAGTGGATGGCAGAAAAGTAAAATTTAAAATAGACACAGGCTCCGGTGTGACTGTCATACTTAACCACATGTTCAATCAGATTTACAATAATGATACCCCAAAACTTATAAAAAGCAAAGAGAGCAATATTTGGCCTAGGATATATTCCACTGGATATTCAAGGTGTTATGAACATTACCCTCCAAAGTGGGAAGAAGACAACACAGGAACCGATATATGCAATCGAGAAATTGCACACCCTGTTATTAGGCAGACCAGTAATCCCCAAATTGAACCTGATATTACACTGCAATAATCTTGATCTGAACGCACTTAAGGATATCGTGTTAGTACTTGTGAGCAAATAACAACCTAAAAATACATTTAGTCAAAATGATCTTTTATTTTTATTTACACACGTTACATTTCCTTGTCACCCCTGCTTAGTATCTTCCACCAGCCTCCATTTCACTAACAGTAACCCTAGCTCTTCCATGTAATGAGGTAGTGTTGTTCCCCTTTGATCACTGGGGTCAAAGTAACACAACAAAATGGCAAAAATGACTAATCTTATTCCCATGGCTTTTGTTCTTATGCAGCAACTTGATTACACCCATGGTGAAGTACTGGTGTTTATTCCCAACCATTGGTTAAGGATCAATGTCAGTAAAGGAACAAACACTGGTGACTGCTTCAAGTACATTTAATACGGAAGATTATCTATACTCGGAGTCCTTAATGGCAAGTTTCAGTGCTTCGCACCCAGCCACTTCCATCACCACAAGGTGAGGAAAGTTGAATAAATAGGTATCAAACCAAGCAGGACCCAGACTAAGTTCCCTTGTGAAAATCTCCTGAAAGTAGCTCTGAAAAGCCTCCCCGATGTCTTCGTTTATAGTCACTTTTTGTCTGCCCATCAGTGTGACTCTCACGATATGTCAACCGGTCGCATTGAGTTCTCTTGCCACAATTCAGCAGTCATGTTCATCACCTTAAAAGATTTTCCTTTTAACTTTGCCCTAACAGAGCCCAGTTATACTTAATAAGAAAGGGGGACGCTAAATAAGCAAGAGGTGGACACTGTCTCCCGATTTAATAGCTCTGTCTATTCTAGTTATGCATGCCGTTTGTGCTGCTAATCTATTTTGGTTGAGTCGATGACAAAGTCAACAACAAACAACTTAATGATAGCCCCTGTCAATTCCTGCTGTAAGATTAGTAAGAACTGGTTCTGGAAATCTTTCTCATCGAATAACGATGTGTTGATTTCCAGTAACCGGTCATCCTAGGTTTAGGCACATCTAAGTTTACATGGACCTGGAAAGCCTATGGTCTGTATAAACTATTAAATGGAAACTTGGACAACCTAAGAACCCTACGGAGACTCTCTTAATTAAAATTTGGTTGGTATATTTAGAACTCACCACTGAATACAGGCTGACCCTATTAGTCCAAGTTCACACTATTTCCTGTGATAATTCATGTATAAACTTATCGAAAAGGTCAAATGTGTCGATAAAATTGTGAACTGGCTTCACATCTGGGTTGTGAGTACCCGATCTTTCCCAACAACTATCTATATTGGGACAAAGGATGGCATTCCAATCATCCACTAAGACTACCCATCAAGACATCGTCAAAAACGGCTCGACTTGCTGAAAAAGTCAATCTGCTCCACTTTGTCATTAGGCGTATAAAACCTAATGCAGTCAAATGACTTATCCTTAATGTTAACATCCAGAACACTGCCTACCGAAAAACATGGGTACATATTGCAGTGAAGGAACTGCTCACCAGCCAAGAAACATCTCTTGAGCTGCTAACAAAATTTGTTAAGAACAGGATGAACCTCCTTGGCAGCACACTCTCACAGTTTCTTGCAATAAAATGGTTCTCTTGTATATAGCAAATATCCACCTCAATTAGCTGAAGATCATGAACAAGTCTCATCCTGCGAGACTCCGGTCTCAGACCACAGCCATCAATCGATCGCCACGCGTATGATTTGAGGTTATGCTGATGTATCATACTGCATAAAATATACCTCCAGGTGGTCCTCTCAAACCTAACTGGGGACTTCATATATTGCTGCGTTGACTCATCTTCAACAAACGTATTCGGTACACAGTATAAAATCTTTTGTGATTATACCTTTCATCATTATTGCTCCTCAGTGGGTAGCACTATGTCATGCATGGAAACATAGTTCCTTTTATAATTTGTTTGACCCCCAAGCTTGTCAGTGATTTTAACTTTCATCGCCTGACAAATCTTTTTTGTTGTTTTCTTGACGATCATGAAGACTGACACGGTTTTTCAATATTCTTCAATTCGGGGATGTCAACCAAGAGTCTTCTCCTTTATAAGTTGGGAGAAAGGTCTTAGCCCACTCTACAAACTCTGCAATATTGACTATACACTTAGGTGGAAATTTCCACACAATGTCGCTCTTCCTAGTAACCCCAGAATAACTCTTTTGTCATTGATGATATCTGTTCATTTGCTTCGGTCAGTTCTATTTTTGGCATTTCTTTGGAATTATTTCCTGTTCTGGTAATTTTATACTTTGATGCTATTTTTCGTATCAGGGGTGGAGGGCATCTTTCTTCAAAAAGTCATTTTGATCACTGTGAGTTGACCATCTTCAAAGATTTTTGAAAGAATGGTTTTATGTACTGTTTTCTCTTTTTCAGCAAATGAAAAAAGAAAAAATTAAATCAAAGATTTAACTATTTACATCTGAAAAAATCGCAATAACAAGTAAATAAAACTTAAGACGATGACTAGTCTAAAATAGTCAGAATAATGTGCAGACAACAGAACATTTAAAATGAAATATACAGGTAAAAAAGATTCTCCCTATACAAAATAGTCATTTAGATGATAAAAGAAATTAAAATAAAAAGTTATGGAACCACAAAAATTAACTGATCTAAAACTTTCATTTTCCTTTCCTTCTTTGTACAAATAAAATAATGGACTGAAAAGGAAGACGTGAAAAACCAAGAATGAAAATAAACCTAAATAAAAATTAAACTAATCAATAACTATTAGTGGATGCTAACTTACTCCCCCTATAAAGGACAATAACTCGAAATAAAATTGAGTTACTTCCCTTGTCCGCTAGTTGGAACGCGGCACGTCTGAATTTAACATGGTGACAATTCATGGTTTAAATCCAAGCTAATACTTTCTGTTCTCAGGCAGTAAATGAATAAACATTATTTTATTATGTGTTAAAAAACACTTGTCTTTTATTTTCATTCGTTTTATTCATCCGAACAACCTGGGATATGACAATAACCAACAAAAAGAGAGAAATTTTAATTCAGAGAAATAAAATGTTATTTTTAAAATGGAAAGAATGTTTCTTCTTCTTTTTTTTTTTTTTTGTTCAACATTAAAATAAAAGAACAAAAAGAAAGTATGACATTAAAATCGAGAAACAAAAGAGGAAAATGACTTAAATGGCCATTAGGTTGAAAAAAGAAGTGAAAAATAAAAAATTAACTAAAACTCAAAAATGCAATATCAGTAATTAAATTAAAATAAAAACATTCAGTTTTCAGTAAAAGTTAAAGTCCAACTCAGAAACAAACAAAACATAATCCGAGTGAGGCAACAACACTGTTGTAAAAGAAACATTCATAGATCAACATCAGTAACCTTCTACTATCATCCATGGCTTATAAAAATAATGCAAAACGTTTAAAAAATCTAAATAAATATGAAGAACTAACACTACAACAGTCAAGAAATTGGTATTGTTTATGTTTAAAAATCAATTATCTTTAACCTCGTATAGTTTAAGAATATAATTTTTATACTATGCAATTTGATGAAATTTGGTAGAATGAATAATTTTATATTTTATACTACATTAAAAACATAAAAAAGAAATTAATTCCAAACTAATTAAATGACGAGTCTAATTCGTTGTTTTTATTTTCTTATTATTTTCTGCTTCATGTCTTAAAATATGTAATTGTTCTTAATGAGGTATTTTTTAATTATTCTGATTTTATGAATATTTATTAAATTAACAAAATTGTTTCTAAAAAATAGGGAAAATTGGTAGTTATTGAATTGATAGTGTTAGTTGATTGTTTCACTTTAATTTCTTCCAAACTAAAATGCCAGAAAAATTATAGACACCACCAAACATAATGCAAACATTTTTAAAAACATTGAACATGTTACTACCAGATTTAAAAAAAATTAAGAATGATCGAGAAATCGTCATTTCTCAATTAAATTTCCAACACTTATTCATTGATGAATGAAATTTACATTTAGAAGGTTATTTTATTAAAAAAAATTGTAGAAATAGAATTTTCAGGTCAGTTCTTCTTTTTTTACGTGCCATGTACTTTCAAGACGTATTGCAGCTTTCAACAAGTTCCTTCCCTCTGCTTCCTCCCCTAGATCACATTCTGTCATCCACTTGCTTAAGTTCGCCAGGTATGTCACACGTTGTTTTCCCTTGTCTCTCTTTCCCTCTATTCGACTCGTGAGTTTCAGATTCTTCAAGCCCTCCTTCCTCATTGCGCCCCAGAAACTTCAGCTGCTTCTTCCTGATATTAAGTATAAGCCTCCTTTTTGTTTGCAACCTCTCTAAGATCTCATCGTTATTCACACGCTCGGTCCATGATATCCTTAGCATCCTTCTATAGAACCATATCTCTGTCGCCTCGAGTCTTTTCTTCATCTTTGAGGAAATCGTCCAACATTCGCTGCCGTTCAGTTGAGAAAAATCGGACGAGAAACATAGCTATAACTGTTATATAACGATAAAAAAATACAAAGTTACTTAAAAACCGAAAACTGAAAAGAGTAAATAAAAATATACAGTATAATAAATAAATAATAAAAAACAAGTAAAATAAATTAATAAATTAATCCAAATAAATAAACAAACTAATAAACCGATCCCGAAAAATTAACCGTTAGAAAAAACAAATAAAGATAATCAATCCAAATAAAGACATGAAGTAATAAACGAATTAAAAACTGCTCCCGCCAAAATAATAGTTAGAATAAACTACAACAATCAATCTCAAAATTGAATAAATAGCTTTAATTATATTCCCAAACGAAAATAAAACTATTAAATGATAGATCTAAACAAATTTTTATTACGTTAATAAAACATCGATTAAAATAAAAATAAAAAAATAAATATATACGATAAGAAATAAAAGTAAAGAATAAAAATAAATATAGACAAAAAAATAATTTAACCCAAATAAATAAATAAACAAATAAACGACTTCCGGCAAAGTAGCCGTCAAAATAGATTACCCACAATGCACCACTGACCCGTATATATAAATAGCCGAGAAGAAAAAACAGCACTCGTGGCCTGACGATTGCGTCTAGCATGAAACAGAGTGTCGCCTCCAAGTGTTGACTTCAATATTCACTTCTATATTTACACACGCTCTATCTCTGATATTGCGCACTTTATGCCATAAATATAGCACACCTTAAGACTATACTTCTTCATATATATATATATATATATATATATATATATATATATATATAATTTATTTTAGGTTTTGACGTTTCTAATATATTATATGACTGATGTAAACTCGAGTAAAACGACCTAAGGCGATTTTTATTTTTCCATATAATATTTAAGAAAAACCGAAAATGACTTAACTCGAAATGACTTAAGTTAAGGTATCACTGTTTTGTTAAATTATTTTAGGGGTATTATCAAGGCAGCAGAAAGTTTGTTCATTCCTGAATTACTCTGACAAAATATGAATTGATTGATTTTTTTTTTACAGCTTATCAACCTTTTGCAGGTTATTTAAAAGCATCAAATATTTTTAAAAGGTAAGAATTTTTGAAGATAATGGTTTAGTAATACAAGGTGTATTAATTAAACCATAGCCGTGGGTAGAAGAGGTGGATTCACGTCTTTCCCAAGGGTACTTGCATGTAAGTGAATATAACAAACCCGACAGGAATTCAAACTTGACTCTCCAATTTCCAAATCCTTGCCGTTATCCATCAAATCACCTGCACATCCAAGTTTACAGCACCTGGTATTCTCAAGCGGTCACACATCACTAACCACAATCTATATTACTTAATTTCAGTGATCGTAGGAGAACCAGTGCTTCAAAGTATTATGGCCCTAAACATGAAAATGTCAATACTTGTAAAATCACAGCTGGTAGACCAAATTTCATTTAAAAATATCAACTTCAGCATTTATTTGTTGATATTAGTCAATCAAGACATTTTAAAGAAAAGTTTATAGAGGAATCCTAATTTATTTATTCATGTGCTAAGACTTGAAAAATGTAAGTTTCAATATTGCCAACTCGGAAATGGATGACTGCTTTTGGCAAAACCCTCCCCTCGCGCAGCATATAGACATATATATAATTTGACTATCTTATTCTAATATTCAGATTTTAGTCTCCATTATAAGAGTTGTCTTGAAGTCAGAGATTTAAATTCACTTACTTAATTTCCGGTGCTTTTAAAGTCTGTAATTACAGACATTAAAATTTCTTACATTTATTACTGTTAATTAGTCGAATGTCAAAACTCAAAAGAATCAGAGGATAATTGTTAAATTGCTCTTCTTACTACATTTGATTAATTTCAATTATTAAGTCCTCCTATGCAAAAAAAAATTTGATGCTTGGTCATATTTTTGTAAGTGAGTGGATCCCCTTGGATGTCGTTTTTGAATGTAAAACTCTCTGGATATGAATACATCATTTACACGTTAATTTCAACAATCAGTGAAAGTTGCCTCCCTTTAACTGTTTCTTTTTGCAATAATTTTCCCGCCATTTCTTTTGGGACGATCAATTTTTTTTTCTAAATAGATTGACTTGACACAACTTCACTTATACTAGGACAAGATTACAACATAGCACCCAAGAGAATGGAAATCAATTCATTCATTCATATTTATCGAAACAGGTATTCAAATGTATTTATTTTAGAAAGGAGATCCAATCTAAGAAATTAAACATATATAATTTATTCCTGCGGATATAATTGTACGTGTGTGTGTGTGTGTGTGTGTGTGTGTGTGTGTGTGTGTTCTTATATTTTTTCTTTTTTCTTTTGTGGACGAAAATTATATAACAGTTGGTCAAATAGATACATAAATAAAACAATCCATTAATTCAGTTAAAAGTACAAATAAAATTCTTCCTTGATAATAGTTAAAACTAAAAGTATAGCCGAAAGTCCTCGGAACATAAGAACGCATGAAAAAATATATAAAATCTTAACCACAATACAATACCTTTTCAGTCGTTTTTATATATATACGTGTGTGTGTGTGTGTGTGTGTGTGTATTTCATTAAAGACGAATGACAAGGTTCTGCGATTACGCTTTTTATTTAATTTTTCTAGTGTTCGTTACACCTATCACACCACAGTTCCATTAGAACTCATTTAAACACGTGCAAAAACCTACCAGACTCCATCCGAAACATACTAGTAGAAAATACAAGCATAAAAACCTCTTCCACATGTAAAAAAGATTTAAAATAATGGAAGCCCTAATAATAACGTTAACTATGAACATGGCCACAATGTGCTGACCGTGCTTGAAAAATAAAACATTCCTATAATACTGGATACATACATAACACAACCAATACATTCAGTTAAAAGTAAAATAAAAATCATCCTTGATAATGGCCCAAAATATAGCCGAAAAATGCTTGGAACTTTTGGAAATGAGGAACTTTTGTACAGTTTTTACAGACTTTGTGTCCAGAAAAGAAAACACTTGCACGAACAGAGGGAAAATTAAATAAAATTTTTAAGCACAGTACCTTGTCTGTCATCTTTAACGAAACATGTATGAAAGAAGGATTACTGCGTTAGTACACATTATATATATATATATATATATATATATATATATATATATTAAAAAATATAGATATACCTACACCTAGAAACACCTAAACGTAGGTATATGTATATTTATTAATATATATTTCTTAACTGTGTCTAACTACATCGAGTACTGTCATGTTTACACCTTAAGGTAAATTTGGTATATATTTTTTAGCTTACCTGTGTATGCACACTAGTGCGCATATATATTTTCTAATATCTAGTTATTTGATTTACCTACCTCTATACACACACACGCACACACACAGACACACACACATATATATATATAGAGAGAGAGAGAGAAGGAGAGAGAAGGAGACAGAAGTGAACACTGAAGTTAACACTCAGAGCCGACAGGCTGCTTCATGCTAGACGCAATCGTCAGGCGGCCTTACGATTAATCATAGAACAGCCTGTCGCCTGTGAGTGCTGACTTCAGTGTTCACTTTTATATTTATATTTACATACGCTCTGTCTCTGATATTGAGCAGTTTATGCCGTAAATATAGCACACCTTAAAACTATTTTTTCATATATATATATATATATATATTTTCTGTATTTGATCTTTAACTCATACACATATATATGCACACACAGTCACACACACACACATGCACATTATATTCCCTCTCGATACGTAACACAGTGTGTGCGTGTGTCCGTGCGCGCGCGCGCACGCGCGTGTGTGTGTGTGTGTGCATGCATGTGTTTGTATACATGCGTACGCACGCGTGTACATATCTATACTTACGCGCAGGCGCTTGCATGTCTGTGTGGACATTCATGGCCTTGTCACTTAGAGTTATATAAATAAACACATTTTCATTCAAATTCTTTTATTTCTTATTAAACTTGAAATAATCTTTATACAAAATTAATGGAGTTGAAACTAATCATTTTCCTTATTTAAGAAAATTGCTGCAAAATATTTCCTTCCATAAGTAAATTTCAATTTTTATAGAAGAAAAATAATTCTTTTTAATTTCATATTTTAGTTGACACAATCAAGTACAAATGTGCTGCAGATTTGCAGAGAGAAAAAAACACATATACAACGACAACACACGAACATGATATGCACCTACAGACACACACAAGCACACACAAACATACATGTTGGCTGTCGTCTTGTTGAACGAGTATGGCCATCGCTGACAAGTTTGATTCGTTGTTTTAGTTCTCACGAGAACGATAATTGAAAATGCATGCCTAACAATAACATATATACGACAAAATATGCCATAATTAATGCTAAAATCAGTAAATTTTCTTTCGTTTTTTTTGGTCAAAAGATACAAACACAGAACATTTTAAAATCCCCTCTTCCGCTGAAACGATAGGTTCACATTCGCTGGATGTAAAAACCTTTAGTTTATCAGAATAAAAGCTAGGTACATGAAAATACCTGCATAAAAATGCTTACTCGTCTTCAAAAATTTGCCAAAAATCAAGGAATTATACGATTGAAAAATCACGGAATTATACGATTTAAAAATTACGGAATTATACGATTTAAAAAGGAGATTTTTACTACTTATTCATTAATGAATGAATTGTATTCTGAATAGATGATTTTATTTGAAAACTTTGCAGAAATATTTTTTGTCGGTCTCCCGACTTGATACATTGTGAACACTTTTAAAATTGGGGTCGGGGGTGATAACAAATATTTTTAATAGTTTTATAAAGAAAAGTCCCTGAAGATATTTCAGTAAAACAATTGTTATCGTAATATCAGATAAGAACACCTTTTGTCCTGAAAACATACAAAGATAATTCAATAAAACTCAAAAATTAATTTTTGTTGAGACTTGGAGCCTGTATAATATAATGAAATTATTTTCTTTCAGATTTGTCAGGTAAAAAAAATACAATAAATATTTATTTTTGCAAAACATTATTTGTAATTTTTCAGTGAATTTTTGAAATTCATCCAGTTACTGATGATAAAAGTGATATTTTTTACTAAATAAAGTAAAGATGTGTTTGTAGAATCGAAAAATATACAATTGAATGTCATTTTTGCATCAGAAATATTTTTTTAAATTATTTCCTTTTTTCGATTGTTAAATTATTTTTATACTGAAGATCAAACAGGAAATAATTCAACATTTCTTAATTACCTCTTATGATTATTATTCTTATTAATATCAGAATATTCATGCTACTAAGTTTCATAAAGACCTGTTGAAAATACATTGTATATTCGCGTATCCTGCGACATTTGAAGACCTAATTTTGAAACTAATGTTAGGTGGGGCGCATCATAATGAGACATGAAATTAGCGTATGTACTGCTGGCACTGGCTACGCCGTTGACCAAACTGTATATCCATTTACTGTAGTCAAATTAGCTTCAAAATTAGGTATCCAAAGGTCGCATGATACGTGAGTATATACGATATATTCCTAAATATATTCCTAATTAATTGGTTATATAAGGTTAAAAATTATTATTTTTAAATATAAACAAAGCCAGTTTCTGTATTTTCGTACTTTCGGTCTTCTGTATTTAAATCTGATACACTTTTTTAAGTGGGTGTCGTTACGTTAACTGCTATTGTTTGAACTTGTGAACAGGTGGAATATCCTTGCTATAAAATGCTTTTCGCTGTTTTAAACGAAAAGTAATATTTTTTCCCAAATTCTGTTAATTAAGATCATCCTCAGGGGTGAATTGCTAAGACAAAAACGTAACTGAGGATGATCTCAGAGGAGATTGAAAGTACTTGGGTTAACAAAAACTACGGCGCCTTTCTTGATGAATGTCAACTTAACATCAAGAAGATAATTCGAGAACTAGAAAGGACCATTATAAAAATAGACATAATACGTCTATATTATTCAATGAAACATTTGAATAAAATTTTTTACTAACGCCTGATGAGATGTTTTGATACAAATCCAAAGATGAATGCATTTATGTAGCGTTTTTTCTTCATGTTTGAATATAATGTCCGATAATAAAATGTATATATAATATATGTGAGTATGTGTGTGTGTGTGTGCGTCTGCGTGGGATTATTTTATATCAAATATAATTGAAATGACAAACTTGTTCATGTGTAGTACAGTTTTAAGAACGTAGGCCATCGATTTTCCGAAAGTTTAAAATTTAATTAAATTTGATTCGTTTTTCAATGGACAGGTATCGTGTATATTGTTTTTGCCATTTTAATCGTTCGTTTTTCTTTTAGTTTTAAATTCAAAATTTTTTAAAAAAGCAATTTTTTTTATTTATTTGAATTCATAAATCAAGATGTATTTTTAAATTTGATGTAGCTCTGAAAATAAAATTGAAATTAGACTTTAGTATTAATAGAAATGTCTATAAATCCATATTTGACCCATCACATACTAAATTTCTACTCTCTATCGGAAAATAATTTACACACACGCGCGTCCGCGCGCACACACACACACACACATATATATATATATATATAAAAATATAGCTTTAAGGTGTACTACATTTATGGGATAAGGTGATGAATATCAGAAATAGAGCGTATGTAAATATAAATATAAAAGTGAACATTGAATTCAACACTCAGGGGCGACAGGCTGTTTCATGCTCGTCGGCCTAACGATTGCGTCTAGCATGAAACAGCTTGTCGCCTCTGAATGTTGACTTCAGTATTCACTTATATATATATAATATATATAGTGATTTTCCAGGCGTAGCTCAGATGTGGCACAAGGCCGAAAGTATGGGACACCCAGTGAAGATCGAACTCACTACTCAATTGAATCAATTTGCTTGAAATTAAAACTAAAATAAATACTTCAAGAAAGATTTTTCATTTTTAAATGTATTTTAAACTTAGGTATCGCTTTTTGATTCGTCCCAAAAAGCGATACCTAAGTTTAAAATACATTTAAAAATGAAAAATCTTTCTTGAAGTATTTATTTTAGTTTTAATTTCAAGCAAATTGATTCAATTTAATATTTCCATAAGCAAAATACTTTGGTGCATTTCAAACTAAATTTAAACTGAATGGAATCTTTTTATTTCTCCTGATCAGAATAAATAAATAAATTCGTCTATATTGACAGATCTACCAATACAACATAAATCTCTCTTAAAAATCTATCAAAAATAAAATATACTTTTATGAAACCTTGAGAAATTTGAAGCTTCATTAATCATAATTCATATTTGAAACTTCATTAATCTGAATTGAAACACATATTACTTACTTTTAGTTTAAACTAAAAAGTATTTTAAACACAGAGGGGTGTTTTTCTTTTTCTAACGTGTTGTGTGATTTAGTGACAGCTTGATGGTAGGGAATTTAAGTAAGGGAGACAGAACTGAAAGAAATTACTTGACGAATACAACGTGAATGCTTTTTTTGTATATCTTTTTTATTACCCAATAATCTTTAACATATTTTAAAATATTTCGAGCAATTTAATCGTTTATTGAATATTAGGTACTTTGGTTTTATAGCTTTACTGACTAAGACGCTTGTTGAGAAAATGTTAGAAAATTACCAATAAATTTAAAATTTATTATAGTTACATTTCTTAATCTCAGATAATATCGTGTATAGGCGTCCGTATTTACAAAATCTGAAACATTTATACATACACATTTGATCAAAAACATGTGATATTAAAAATTCTCCGATGACTTGTCCTTTTAACTAATATTAATATTAAACGATACAAGAAAGAATTTCTTGAACTTTTATAAAAATTAAATGTGTGGGGTGGTAATAGATGTAAAACAAATATTTTTACAAAGACTATCTAACAAAGAAACATTTAAAAATAATTTTATTCATTTGTGAATAAGTAGTGAAAGCTTCATTAAAATCCGACAATTATTTGATTTTTACAAGAATTTCCAAATCAATGTGGTTTCCACTGAAAAAAAAAACAAACGAAATAAAAGCGCTCAAATTTCCTGCAAAAAAAAAAAAAAAGACACAAAAAATAAAAGATTTTCACTAAAATTTCCAAGGTTCTAAAAAAGCTAAAAAAAATTAATATAAAAAAAATGACATTTGATTTTTTCTCTTAACAATAAATAACGTAAAGATTTTGGCGATAAATTTTGTTTATTATGTTTTGGGCATTTTTATACCATGTATCCTAGCTTTTTAGCGAATTTTTGGTGGCACCTACGTATATCTAAAACCCGAAATTTCAAAATAATAAATTACGAGTATCCACTATAATAATGTTTGAAGTTATATATATATATATATATATATATATATATATATATATATATATATATATATATTTATTTAAAAATATGATTCCAACTCGCTACATAAGAGGTCTCATGTTTCAAAACGAGAGCCGAAAACTTCAAAATAATATTTGAATTAACTTGAGTTAAAGTAGGCTCTGTTCCATCTTCAAGCGAAATTTTTTTGGGAATGACTTATTTCTGAAATTTACGAGTTTTAATAGTATGGTCAGAATTTAAATCAAACATTTCCATGGTAACACCAAGGGCGGATTGTTTAGAATCGGCAGGGGAGGGGTGTTAATAATTTGTATCAGTATAGACTATAGAGTTACTTTCATAGACGCCGGGTCAGGGTAAGGTGGGGGGTGGCTAAATTTACGACGGAGGAAGTTTTCGCATAGTCAGGCTTGAGCGTCTACGGAGATTTATTTATTTATTTTTATTTTATTCTTTTATTATATCTCTTCATGAAAAGAATTTGTGTATATAAAAAATCTGTAACGTTTGTTTTTTGACGACTTCATAAAGGGTTATTAGTTTTTGTAGGGTATTAAAACTATGTATATGGGCTATGGATTTTAAAATTTATTTTATTGTATGCTTGTTTTTAGTTAGTTATTCAGAGCGTAAGTTCGGTTGTGTCGGCAGAAAACCGTTAATTCTTGCCTGTTGTTTAATAGGCTTTTATTGTTTAGAAGCTTAATAATGTGTAGTTTCTCATGGAGGCACAAAGGGCTGGGTCATCCCAAGTTTTGCAAGTTCTAGTCCTGTTAATGATTTTCCATTTTACTTTAAGTTTCCTATTTTTTTCTTTCAGGTGCCAAAAATATTTAGATAGAGAGGTCTGATGTCTTAAGTTTATGTTGTTGAAGGAGCATTTATGCTGCCTCCATCTGGTTTTAAGGTATTTTTCGTGGACCCAATGTATATCATATTATTGTTAGGGTTCTCCGTGGATGATATAGTGCATTGGTATACCACAGATTTGATGCAGCACTTATTTTCTAATGGGCAGTCTACCGGGTTTCTACAATCACATAATTTTTCCCTATCATTATCCGATTTAAGTGTAGAGTTATTAAAACTATCCAGGTAAGGGGTTTGTTCAGGATTTTATTATTGTGTCTTCTTATTATACCTTCTAGATTTTCAGTGCAGCTGTAACTCAATTTTAGTGTGTTCTTATTGAATATATTACTAAGCCTACTTTTGGTGGGGAAGTGTTTATCGATTAGAGCTAAGAACTTCTGTCCTAGTTTAATACTAACCATTTGGTTGAACGAAGGTGTATACCAAATGATGTTTCTTTTCCTGTTTTTATTCTTTTGGTTATTGCAATTGTCCCTATATTTAATGTTAGCATTTTTATAACCACTACTTTTTAGGGCAGTGTTATAGAAGTCGTTATGTTGGTGGAATATTTCTTTGTTAGCGGAGTTACTGCTAATTCTATTTTCTATTGATGAGGGTATATGTTTAATTGTGGATGGAGGGTGGTTTGACTTCGGGTGTATATATAAGGGGTTAGCATTTGGTTTTCTATAAGGTTGGTACGTGTTGCTCGGTAAGTCTAGGGTTACGTCGAGGAAGTTTACCTTTTTCAATTTAAAAGAGACAGTTATCTTTAAGTTTAGATTTTTAAATTCACTAAACATAATTTTACGGATCTTCTCTATCTTAAAGCTAGTGGAACTCCTCACCACCATAAGCCCGTCATCTCTATACAGTCCGATGTCCTGGATATCAATCTTGCGGTGTGCCGTTAGGTTGTACAATATTAAAAGACCAATCAAGTCAGAAGACTCTGCAGAGTCTAGTGATCCCATAGTGATGTCAAACAGGTCGTTATTGTTTTTTATCCATTGCTCCCCATTATGAATGAGGACGGATTTTTTTGCGCTGAGGATTATGTCGATTTCTTCCTTTGTCAGGTTAGAATATACAGCAGCAAAGTCCAGGGCAGTCGTAAAAAGATCCTTCGAAATTGATGGGTAGTAGTCCACGATATCGAACTGTAGTAAGGTGCAATTTGTTTTATCGTCAATATTGTTGAACCAATTGATGACATCTTTAGTATTGATCCATAATTTTAATTTGAGTTGTTTTTTTATTTGGTAAGTAATTTTTTCCAGGATCCTTTTGCTGATCTTTCCTATATCGGGTCGGGTAGGGTTAATTATCCTAGTGGTCGGGTTTTCCAGAAAGTCAGGCTTATGGTCCTTAAGGGTTACGTAACATTCTTTTTCTGCAAGTTTGCCTACTCTATCGCTAATTTTAAATTTATCAGTTATTTTTTTACTTGCTCTGTTTATGCTGTCAACCATGTTTATGTTGTTGTTGCAAGCTTTTTTATAAGTCCTTATTAAGTTTTTTAATTGAGTTTTTGTAGTCATCAACAGCCAATTTGTAGAAGTTGCCGGTTTTGTCCGACTTAACTAATATTTTGTCACAATCATTAATGATTTTAACTATTTGGTCTAGCTGGTTTTGGAAGTGGTTTTTCTTATTTTGAAAGGAGATGTTGTTGATAAGGTTCAGTAGGTCTTTTTCAGATTCGTATAGTTGTTTGTTGAATGGTGCGACTCTTTTACTTTTAAAGCCGTAAACTTCGCGTTCTTTATCGGTTGAGTTATTCCCACGAAAATAGAAGTATGCCTTCCATCTCATCCTTCTGATTAATTCCTCTGTTTTTTGCAAAAGTTTAACGAAATAATTCCGTTTGTTTGTATGTGGAATGTTTTTCAGAGAATTCCCGAAATTAACTTTTTCCATATTTTTAAAGAAGTTGTTTTTAAAAATAAATAAAGGTTCAGAGTGCTCGACCTTAATTCGGGAGCCAATATGTGTGAAAATATTGTAGAAAATAGGAAAGAAACTGGTGGATTATTTACCATTAAAAATAATAACAAAAATACTAAGGAACTTTGGATTATTTACCAAACCAGTTTCTTTCCTATTTTCTACAATATTTTCTCACATATATATATATATATATATATATATATATATATATATATATATTTCAATTAAAAGTTGCAAACGACTTCCGGTAAAATAACCGCCATAATAGAATACCCACAATGCACCACTAACTCGTATATATATAAATAGTCGAGAAAAATAACAGCATATGTGGCCTGACGATTGCATATAGCATGAAACAGACTCTCGCCTTTAAGTGTTGACTTCTATGTTCACTTTTATATTTACACACGCTCTATCTCTGTTATTGAGCACTTTATTCCATAAATATAGCACACCTTAAGACTATATATATATATATATATATATATATATATATATATATATATAAAGGTGTATGTAGGGAGCAAGAATTCTTTCAGGCATGTTTTGTTGAATACTGACAAAGTCTATTTGTTCAATTTTTTAAGGTTTTCCAACTTCCAACTAAGTTCTTTTATATAATTGGTAAGCTTTCCAAAATTCATCTTTGTTTTTTATTAATCCGAATATGTTCGCCTCTCACTTCAGCTTTTATCAAGCATTTCGTTTAACACTTTGGTCTATCACGTGGTATGACGTCATAGAACCGCATCTTGAACTTACGATCTAAGTCTGCTATTCCGTGACCGTTAGCAATTTTCTATGTCAAAATAACAAAACGGTGAATATCTTTGTTTCATGTCTGTATAACCACTCTGAGGATGGCTCATCTGAGCCGAAAGATCAGGACCAACTTAAAAAGATATCCAAATGTTGGACAATTTTTGTTTTTACTTTAACGAGAAATTAAAGCAAACATTCGAACATTAGAACGGCTCATGATCAGACATAATATGTATTCATTGACTGTTATATTTAACACACACACACACACACACACACACACACATATATATATATATATATATATATATATATATATATATATATATATATATATACACATATATATATACATATATATATATATTTATATATATAATATATAATATATAAAGTGGATAATCGGGCCTTACTTTAAAACAAACTGTCGCCGCTTGGTGTTTGCCGTTCACCTCAGTGTCCACTTTTATATTTGTGTACGCATTATCTCTGCTATAAATATAGCATGCCTTAAAACTACATTTTCATATTCATATTTACATATAATTTATATATATATATATATATATATATATATATATATATATATATATATAAATTATATGTAAATATGAATAATGAAAATATAGTTTTAAGGCATGCTATATTTACTAAAAATACAAAAAAAATTAGGGCGCTGAAACTTTTCCTTAAAAATAACGAGGTAAATAATTTGTTCACTTAAATCTAAATAATTTCACTTCTCTCCTTCCGTAGAATAAATTATCCTCACGTAAGCTGTCAATACGTCATGAAATTGTCTTTCGTCACCTGTCAAGTGACGCGAAATGTTACGACCTGCTTTGTTTTATTTTCAAACTGCATTTTTTCGGCGCAGAAACTAAGTAATGCTTGTTTCAAAATATTTTAAATAAACATTATAATTTCTGATATTTTTAAAATAAGTTTTGAAAAAATTATAATTGATTTTTAAAAGAATTTCAAACTGAGATTTTCATTTTTCTTATAAGATGAAAAAAATAGTTGACATGACTCATTATCTGTCAATTTTGCTTATTAAAAAGAAACAATATTTTTTGGACGTGCTAGGAACGATTTAAAAAATGTAATGTATACCCCCAAAATACTTTGATCTTTCCTCTTAAATCATGAAATATACGGACTAATGAAAATATTTTTAAGAAAGGTTTTAGCGCTAAAAATGCCACAAATTAGGCAACACCTATTTCTATCAAGTGCGTTACTTAGAGCGATTATTTCGCCACATGTAATGAACAGTATGGTGACAAAATATTGATAACGTGTATAAAAGTTTTGCGAAATGATTGGATAATTTTTTAAATGCAAATCTAAAAAGTTTCTTTTGAGAAATAGAAAGTAGAAAGAAAGCAAAAATAAATAAATAAAACATTAATTTTCCGTCTCATTGTTGCGTCAAGAAGAACTGAAACTTATTTCAAACGTCAATAATCTTTAATAAGTGAAAAGAGATTTTGGCGATCAGTTTTGTTTTTTCTTTTCATTTTTTAAATCTTGCATTGATCTTTGCATAATATCAGATGAAATTAAAGCAGAGAATATTTTCGGTCAATTTATTTCAATTCAAATGATTCAATTAAATGAAACTCTATTCTGCTTTTCAGACCTATTTATTCATTTATTAGGTTGATGCAAAAATAATGTCGTTTTCTCACATATGTTACTATGTGAGAAAACGACATTATTTTGCACCAAACTAATAGTAAAATGTTGCAATTTTGAGAAGACATTGTTCGACCAATTCGTATATAATCATTCGTATAATTGCATTTATTGACACAGCGTTTCGGTCAAGCTATTCTTCAGCCATTTCGGGTGTAATTTTTTCTCTCATAGATTACATTTGAAGGAAGTTTATTTAATAAGTGTAAAAATAAAATAAATAAATAAACTAATCCTTATGTACGGTCAGTGGAGATTGCATTGTCCTTTTTTTCTTAAAAAACAAATTCGAAAATTAAAATATGCATGATCGGTCACGTGGCAAAACGACCGGTTTAATAAAGATAATGAAAGTATTGATTTTTTTACGCCTTATTTAAAGTCAGGACCTCTGTTTGGATTGTAAGGATAACTGTTTATTATATTAACATATTTTTAAGATAATGATTTTTCCAGATACAAGTCCTATTATTTAACTCGGAGTAGGGGTGCGGTGGAGAAGTGATAGATTCATACCTTTCCCAAGTAAGTGAGTGTAACGAACCCAACTGGAATTCGAACTTGATTCTCCGATTTTTCATTCCGAACGATCACAAAAAAGCGTTTTTATATTTCTCAATGAATATTAGTGGATTTTCGACACAGTTTTTTAAGTTTTGTAAAATTCAATTTAAAGTTGTGTTTATTTATCACGTGAGTAAACTAGGATTTTGCCATTTTATGATGCAGTGTGATGATGGTCAATTCCAGATTGAGTGAAATATGCAAAAAGACAACTGCTGAACAGCAATGGGAAGCAGTTAAGTTTCCCAATTCCTGATTTTTGAGTTCGATTCTCGCTGGGTGTCCACTACTGAATCTTTTTAACTTGTGGCCCGTTGTATACAAGAAAAAAATCAATTTCTCTCAGTTTAGGAAAATATTTTTGTTAAACGATATTTATCGCATATCCTGACACTATTTTTTCTGAAAATCAACTTTGAAAAATTACCCCGCGTCTTGGTGGTTGAAACCTATTTCGAGAGAAAATGCTTTGAGACAATTTACCAATAGTTTACACATTTCAAGGGCGTGTCTTTGATACCAAGAGGAATTACATTAATATTTGGTAAATTTTATTAAGTTTGCATTTATCAGGTTTCTTCAAGGACTTTCTAAAACTCGCATTGTACATAATTTAAATGTTTTCTTTGAAGTTAAATTATGGTTTTATTTGAAATCTGACAGCTAATCTGTAAAAAAAGAAAAAATATTTTACGTCCTTAAATATAAATTTTTGACATTTTTTTAAAGTAAAAACAAATTCTCTTCTGTCCAGTTCATTTAGCGAAGTTAATGAAGACTGTCAAAAGAGAAATTAAAACCTTTAAAAATTTAGTATCGGTTCCAGACATTTTTTCTTTCAAAGAAAAATAGTAAGTTTAAGGATTAATTAATTAGATTTTGTAAAAATATAGCTTACTTTTTGCAAGAAATATAACAAAAATACATTTTTTTAGCAGGATATGTCCTCACTTGTCAACATCTTCGTAGTTCAAACAACTGTTATCTTTCAACCATGTTCCTACTTTTAAAAAGTCGCGCCATAAATCAAATATGGACGCCCAATTTTGTGGAAATATTTTTAGGTCAGTTACAATCCCTTAACCAAGTGATTTTTTTTGTCTTTAATTTCTAACATTATTATAACACTAAGACTTTATTAAACAGACAAAAATATTATCAGCATCACCAGATTAGTCAAAACTTTAAATAATTTTTGATGGTTCTAAAAAGAGTGTTTTTTTTTATGTCAAGGGACATAATTCAAAATTTTATATTTGATTTTCATCTTTGACCTACTGTAGAATAAAATATCAAATAGATGTAAAATGAAAAAATAAATAAAATTGTCTAAAAATCGTTCACATTCGAAAATGGCATTAAACTTTACATTTTTCGGTTTTCAAGCACATCTTTATTTTATATAAAGTTTATCAGAAACGACCAAGATTTGAAAGAGTTTTAAAGTCGTACTGTAAATACATGTCATGTTTTCACAAATATATCAGATCCAAGAAAATCACATTTCGGCATTAAATGACCCATGAAGGAGTTGATATACCGATAAGGAAACAAATCAAATCAAATATCTATCTATCTATCTATCTATCTATCTATCTATCTATCTATCTATCTATCTATCTATAATTGAACCCCTTTCAAGTTTGACGAGAGAACGTTAGCATGTTTTTTGTTGATTGCCGAAGCAGCTAAGTTAAATATGGGAGAGTGCTTTTCCCCAACTGTTTACTCGCCCACTCTCTTCATCAATCATCATATGCAATAGGACCGAAACAAGTAAGTTCGTGCCTTTCCAAAGAGCCTTAATGTCGGTTTGTTGAATTAATTTTTCGTAAGAGAAACAAAGGAAAGCAACGCTCAACCCTAACCCTGGCGAGCTTGAGTGAATTGATGGCGGAGAAGAGTTTGGGAGAGATGGTAAAAAGACAAAATTTATTAAAAGCTATAAGGAACAGGAAATTGTGGAGAGCCATGTTCGCAAACGTACTGAAGGGACACGGCACATAAAAAGAAGAATGAGTTTGTGTAAATGGATGGCAGAAACAGGGTTTAGGAGAAATAACAGAATGACAAAATTTATTAAGAGCTACAAAGGACATAAAATTGTGGAGAGCCATGATCGGCAATGTCCTCAAGGGACACGGCACATACTTAAAGAACCTTCACTTCCCATAATATGCACACGATGATGGATCAGAAAGTCCGTATCCTGACACGTAGACATTGGCCGAATTTGGATCCGACATGTTATTTGTATAATAATTTGACCTACGTAGTTAATATTAACCGTGGAATTAAGTGCATTGACAAAGAAAGAGATTATACTGGAAAATAAATAATTGCTGTGTAAAATAAATGTATTTTTTATCATTAGGCTACGGACTTATTGATGTACTTGTCTGTTGGGGTCGGGGTGGAATATTTTTTAATGAAAATGCCTTTGAATTTAGTAAATCCCGGAATAGAATATAATCATTATATTATAATGTAACAACCGACAAAAAACATTTCTGTTAAGTTTCAACAAAATAATTTCCCTTTGCATAAAACACTCAGTCAGTCAGTTAAGTGCCGTACGTGACATACGCTTGGGCGATCATGTCTCTTTCGATACAACACTAAAAAGGCAGAATATTTCCCCGCAGTAGGCTGCAATTTCTTGCTGCGATAGACTGGTTGCCAACCAAGGCTAAAGAACCCAGTCTGTACTGCTATTCAACCCATAGCTGGGAGGAGAAGAGATGGATTCATATTTGCGCGTAAGTGAATCTAACGAACTCGGCTGGAATTCGAGCCGATATCCATTACACCACAATAAAATGGAATTTACCATCTCTTATTTTCAATCGATAAATACTCGTCTTTTATCTTTGAGAATATCAATTCTTAAGATATTTATATTTTTTAAATATCCCAAGGCAATTAAAAAAAAACGTTTAAAAATTTTTTTATATCAAATCCCGGAAAACTCTTTGGTGATATAAACATTCGATTGTATTGATTTTTAGAAGGTACCGTCACGAACTTCATATAAATACGAAAAATGCATTTTAAATAATTTAAATGTTTTCTTTGAAGTTACATTTTAGTTTTATTTGAAAGATAATACCCTAAACTTAACCCATAAAAAAATAAAAATGAAATTATATATGTAAATATATTTTTCAGACATTTTAAAAACATTGATACGGCCTGTTATTACTCATTGAATCTCCATTATAGACGAAAAATGAAAACAAATTTAAAAATCTCTTTGAATTTCAATATTTGTCCTAGAGATTTGTTTCAAAGAAAATTAATAAATTTAAAGATTAATTAACTACATTTTGTAAAAGTTTTGTTTACTTTTGCTAAAAACACAGCGAAAATAACCGTTATTTACGCGCTGTAGTTCATGAGCAGTCAACAAGGTCAGAGGTCAACAACTGCAGTTTTCTACTTTCACACCCAAAGCGCGCGTAATCTTCTCTTTCACCCCAAAGGGTGCGTAGAATTTTTAAAAGTATGAAATATTAAAAAAGACTACAATCTATAAATTGGAATTATTTATGCTTCAAAATAAATTATTTTTAACATTATATAATCAATATTTTAAGAATATTTTTTAAACTCTATACACATTTATGAAACTTAATAGAATTAATTTTATTTTTTATACATTAGAAGTATAAAAAAGAAATTACTTAAAAACTAGTTAAATGATACTTTTGAATTTAATACAATGCTTTTAATTTTTTATTATTTTCTTACCTGTTTGATGTAAAATATTTGATTGCACACAATGAAACCTTTTTCAATTACTCTGATTTTAAAATTTATTAACCTAAAGGAAGTGCTAGAAAAGCGAAACACAGATAAAGACGAGTTGAATTGATACTGTTAATTGATTTCAGTTATAGAATTATTTCCGTTGTGAACGTCAGTACAAAAAATAATATAAAAATTGTAAAAATGAAAAAAAAATCTTTTAAAAATGTTCACACTTTAAAATGGCATTAGACTTAACATTTTCCGATTGTTCAAAAATGTCTTCATTTAATAAAATCATTCTTGCTACGAACCGCAGCGAAGTGAATTTCAAAGTAATTAAAAAAATATTCATTGTAGATTTTTATTTCCTTTCAAATATGAAATAATACGTTTTATTACATTTCTGTAAGCACCAACACTGAGAAAAGATTTTTTTTGAATCTTATTGAATTATCTTTGATAAGGTTCAGGACGAATTTTCTGTATGTTCATATCTGATATTGCATATTTTTTTCTACTGAAATAAAAACTTCAGGGATCTTTGTTTAAATAACTGTAAATAAAAGAATTTCGCAAACAACTACACCAAACTAAAAGGAACACATGAGATATAGAAAATGGACGTTTAAATTGATCCCAAAATATATTTTCTCAAAGTTTTCTAATATAATAACCTATGCAGTATACAATTAATGCATTAGTCAATAAGCCCTGAAACCGCTTACATCGGATAACTTTCTGATATTTGACAGTTAAAAAAAACAGTGTGTACCGCTTTTTTGTTTCATTTCGGAAAACAGGCATCCATTTTGTTTGTACCTAATTTGTAGAAACCAGGTTTGCTGGGATAATTGTTTCTTTGATGATTATCGCTAATGTTGAAGCCCGGGTAAATATTTTAAAAATCCTGATTTTCATGTCAGGTCGGCCGTCCCTATCCACTTGGAAGATTTGTACAACATGATCTTCCTACCCCATCCGCACATTCGCATGTGGGACTCAATAAAACTTCGTAAATATTCATCTGGCCTGATCGATTATAGAGTTTTTTTCGTTTACCAGCCACGCTGACCACAGATTGATTTTAGTAACCAAAGCTTCACGGCTTTGGCAGTTTGAAGAATTGTTTTCACGATGCTAATGGCGTTGTTTGTGGGAGGGAAGAGAATGAAATCAATAATAAGAAGACATAATAAATCAATAAAATCTCTGGCCGGGAATAGACGGCAGTCAAGCGCATTCCTGCCAGATAGGAAAATTTACATTTCCCACACCACGATTTGTAAAGTTAGTGCCATTCTACTGTGGGGCGACTACGTCTGATTTTGGCAATATTATACAAGCAAACTCTTCTCAAAAGTCTCCTCATACGAAATATTTTCGTCATTCCAAAGATTTTCCAATTAATATTAGGGTGTATCAAAAATATTTTCTTTTTTGTATAGATCTTTACTTCAAAGTTTATTTTATGTACACATCTAAAGACTATTTATGACTCCACTATACTATTTTTTCTTTGATTTCTGTTATATACACATTTCCTTCCGGGTCCCAACCAGAGATCTAAGGTTAGAAATGGCTTCATGACATTTTCCACTAAGCATTTTCGTAAAATAAAAGATAACCCAAAATCATACATATTTTACATAGATAAAACTCTTCGTAATGTGTGAGCTGTACTTGTGAGTTTAATCTTTTGTATTTATTTAAGGTATTATTATTATTATTATTATTATTATTATTATTATTATTATTATTATTATTACAACTCTTAAAGAAGGGCGTCATATAAGAAAAGAAAAACAGCGCGTAACAATATTTCAATTGTATGTCGTTTTCAAGTTATTTTAAAAAATGCATATAAATATGAAAAATATTAAAAAATACAAATCTTTGTACAAACGTCCCTTATCTTGAGATAAACGGTCATAGTGGTAATCAACGTGACAAAACCAATGAAATACAACCAGCGCGAATAGAATGCAACTGAAACATGAGTAACATGATTGGGTTGTGAAATTAATCAAATAGCTTCCTTAAATTAATTACATTATTCGGACTGTTATCCTCATCTTCGTTTCCGGGCTTCATCTTCAAGAGTTCATAATTGAGTATTGTATTCGGTGTGGTAGCATATTCGTATAGACATGGCATTGACTATACTAAATTCTAACTTAGTATAAGTCGGAGTAACCACTACCAGGTGGAATATCAGACTTTATTAATGAGGGTTATTCCATTTTAAAAATTATTATTATTATTATTATTATTATTATTATTATTATTATTATTATTTAATTCACGTCACTATAGGGCGGCTAGGAGTTTTGCTGAAACTGAGAAGTATCTTCTGTGTTGTAGGACGTAGGCGATCATGACTCTTCACGATTTCCTGTCCATTGTAGTTCTTAATAAATTCTGTTATTTTGTATTTCTCCTAAACCCTGTTCACCATCTTTTACTTACGCTTACTATGTATGTTACGCGTTGCTTTCCTCTGTCACTCTTGCCTTCAATCTGCCCTGTGAGTATCAAATTTTCCAAGCTCTCTTTCTTCTTTATCTACCCTAGGAAGTTCAACTGTCTCCTGGTGTTAACTATAAGTTATTCTTTTTGTTACCATTTTCTCTAAAACTTCGTCGTTGCTCGCATAATCGGTCCATGTTATTGTGAGCATCCTTCTGTAGAACCACATTTCTGTTGCTTCAAGTCTTTTCTTCCTCTTTGAGGAGATAGTCCAGCACTCACTGCCATGTCATGGGAGAAATATAACGAAGACTAAATTTGGTTTCTTGGTCTCAATTTATGCTAATGTCATTGAGCAGGAGTTTGGTCTTTAAATGATTACTGCTATGAATTTTCAGAATAGGAAAAAAAAATAATTTTCCGTTTTTTTTTGTTTTTTTTTTCCAAAACATTATCTTATATGCGGAAAAGTGTATCGATCTCATTCCAGAAAATAATTACAAGCGGAAAGTAAAAGAAAATTGTGTAAATGCGAAACTGGAGCTCAATGGGGTTAAAACAAATTATCAACTCTATTTTATAGCAATTTACACAGTAAATTCTAAATATCTGTATTATATGTCCTTCATTACTGTTCTTTTATTTGAGGATTGCTTTGATTTTTATATCAAAAATAGTTCTGTTTAGGAATATTGTCTTATATAGTGTAGAAAAGTATTCAAAGTTTGCATTTTACTTGGCCTTCAACAAGTTGACATCTATTTGTAAAACTTTCCTCAACTATAACAGGCCTGCCCTCACACCCGACTAATTAATTCCTTGTCTTTGCAGTCATATTCTTTGGACAAATATATTGAACGTCCACAACCCCTTCAACATTTCATAAATAGTGAACATTAATCTCATAGAAAAACAACTAATTTTTCCTAGAAAAATAACCCTATTATGTTTTTCATTCCTGCAGATACATGTATTTTATTTCTGCCAACACCTATTAAATGTTATTCAGTTTCACCATGTTTCATTTGTTTAAAAACGGCTGAATTCCAATGTTTAGCTAATGAATAAATACAATTGTTTTCTTTCATGTTTACAACCAATTTATGAATGAAATGTTCTTTTAAAATTTTTGTTTCAAAGATTTCAAGTAGTGAATCTTACTTTGTAAAGCGATGGCGAGCGGGCGAAGCCTGCTAGTTTA
Source organism: Acanthosepion lycidas (assembly GCA_963932145.1). Lineage (NCBI taxonomy): Eukaryota > Metazoa > Mollusca > Cephalopoda > Sepiida > Sepiidae > Acanthosepion > Acanthosepion lycidas. Next base: position 139,639 of record OZ010575.1, read on the forward strand.
TAATAATAAAAAAAAATTACAGCAGTATAAAAGAACTAAAAAATGATCATTTAATGAAAGGATTAAATAAAACATATACAATCCAGAATCTTTAAAACTTTGTCTGACTTAGCCCGCATCCACACATTTTTATTTTGTGGCGCCTTGCTTATTAATAATAATAATAATAATACTCTCTGCTATACTTTTTGTCTGTCTGTCTATTTCGCGGCAGTATTTGAAACCGAATCTCAAAGCCACTGAAACTGTTTTAACCGAATTAGGGAATTGAAAGGAAATGAAACAAACTCTGATCGAATTACGAAAGTGTTTTATGAATAAAAAGCTCGTAAATGATTAACTATAGTTGGTTCTTTAACGCAAGCTATTGAAGTACCTGACCACGAGCACCCGAAAACTATCAGAAGACCTCAGATTAGCGAAAGATACCATATGTAGAACACTTTAAAAAAAAAAAAGAAAAGAAAGAAGCTTCAGGACGTAGGCGATTATGGCACTTCACCTTTTCCTCTTCTTTATTATCTTTGAATTGGTATCTCTTCTGGAGAATGACATTGGAATGGTTTCCCGTTGCTGTCATCGTCTAGGCTATGTAGAATATTTTCACTATTATGAGTCCATGCTTTATGCTCAACTGTACTTCTAGCTTGCTTTTTATATGCAGTAAGGTTTCCTACTATAGCTAAAGGACTGTGTAACGTTCTGTAATTTACTGATAACTTGCTATAATGACATGAGTTTCAAGACGTAGACGATTATGACTGTGTATAGAGTCATTTTTAATATCCGTGTTTTGACATGAGTTCTTAGGGATGATAGCGGTCCCGCGGGTTGCTTCTTTACGGTTTTGAATGCAGAGTTTTCTTTTTCTTAGACTGGTTACCATCCAAGTCTATAGAGCACATTTTCCCTGCTATTTAACCCATAAATAGATGGATTGAAAATATACGGATTGATGCCTTTTCCAAGGCCATTTTTGCGAAAATGACTAGGCAGGAATTTGAACTCAGCTCCTGAATTTCACTTTCCGCGTTGATAACCGTCAAGCTACCCGCTCATCTATGTAGAGCATTATATAAGTTTAAAAATTAATAAAAGAAAATCCACCCACCAATATCCTGATCTTTGTAACATATCATTTTGGTCTATATGATTTACGATCTTCCCCGCTTATATGTTGCATTAAGTGGTGTTTTAGGAGTCACTTAGCACTTTTTATATCTATTTTTTTTCCTCAACAGGAACTGCGAAATTTGATACTGTCACGGAGTTAAGTACCAAAAATTCGTTTTAACCAGAGACTTTCAGATGAAACTGATCTGTCGTCATGTGTTAGAATAGCAACAATGAAGATTCTAGTTCGAAAAACTGGTGGAATAATTATAAAATAATATACAACTTATATGAACCAAGGAACTGGCCACAATATTCATTCACAGTCAGTGGCGGAGTTCTATTTTTGAGTCGCAACCAACAACAATAGTTTCGAAGAGCCAACCGCCATATGTTGGCTAAGAATATATTCTGGCAAGCCCATACAGCTGAGGGTTGGGGTGCTGCAAACCCTTCAAGAATATTAGAAATTTGACCAATTACAGGGGAATTTTGAGTTCATATGAAGTGGGTATTAGAGTATATTGAAGTCGCTAATATTGGCTTTAGAGTCAATATTAGCTACTTCAACCCATTGGCTTATTATTCTATCACTAAAATGGTCTTATTTTAATAACAAAAACCAGATTTTGTTGAAAGATTCGCTCATTAAAACAATGTTACTTCAGAGGCTTCTCTGGGATTAGGGACCTCTCTGGGATTAGGGCCCTCTCTAGGATTAGGAGCTGTAAAAATTAAGCTTCATTAGCTTTATATTAGATCAGCCACTGATCACAATTGAGTTAAATTATATTTAAATGAATTTAGTCCCAAAATCGAGTGAAGAAGGTAGACGATTGGCTCATTTCGCTTATAAGAAGATTTATGGGATTTTGTGTTCTGATGAATCTGTAACGCCACATCGAATCAGTAGTCCTGGGTATGATATTAAAGTGCATCTGGCAGCAAGGCCTCTGATCGGAGTTTTGAGGAGCGTAGAACCACCTCTTAACTGCTGTTATTCCCAGGTTCACTCTGACCCGGAGTGGTAGAAATTGTTAGGGCCCCAGCTATAGGCAAATAGTCAACCCCCAAACATTATGAAAGTATTAGGTTGGTGCAAAAATAATGACGTAATAATGTCGTTTTTTGACGTTAAATAATACGTCAAAAACCGACATTATTTTTGCACCAATCTAATATAAAAATATGTTTTTATATTTAAAATATGAGCAATACATTATTATTTAAAAAAATACCAACGATACATATTTATTGCCAACAATGTATTTTATAGCAAAATGACCAATATTTTATCTGTAGTTGAAACCATAAAACTATGTTCAAAATATTTAGATTCCGGCATTAAATAACCCATAGAGGCTGATATGCTGCAAAACAAAATTAAACCACAAACATGTAACCCCAAATCAAATCAGTGATATATACGTTGCTATGCTATCAATTTTATTTGCAACTCGAAGATATTTCTTCTTAAAATATTCTAATAAAAGAAGTACAAATATGATGTATTATTTACACCAATTATATTCGGACTATTTACCCCATCTTTGTTTTTTTTTTTTGTTTTTTTTCACAACGTTTCAGCCGTTGTGCCTTCCGGCTTTCCTCGGGTGTATATCAATCTGGATAACCTACAGGGAATTCCGAACGAAAATAATACTGTAAATAATGAAAACTCCTCATCCTAAAATTCAGACAAAAATATGATGTGTGTTAATAAAAAAATCAAAATCAAATCAAATTCAGAATACTGTCCGAAAATTCAGCGTTCGAACTAATACTTTTATTACGGTGTTGCATTCTTAAACGTTTCCTGGTTGAAGATTTCTTCAAGTATTGTTTCAACGGTTGATTTTTCAAATACAAACATTTTGGAAATTATACAAGTCAATGAAATTTCAATCAATTAAACTAGAAATTTATGCATTTTTCAACTCCGAAATTATTTTTTCTTCGAACTTTTGATTAAACGGAAATTTTATACAGGAAGCATATGTTGTATGCGATTCATGCTAGGATATACTAGTGTCTGAATAGAAATTAATGTCCACCAGGAACTTTGATCTAAGAAGAGTTGATCTGTGGTAAATCCAAAATGAACTAGGTTTACCCTAAGAGATACCAAAAAGTTTGCCCTTAGAACGTCAAAAGACTTTTGTGCTACGAGATGTGACCTCAATGCCACCAAGTGCAGAATTGGGATGTCGGTGGGTGAACTAATGTAAAATGAAAGTGAACCCAGCTGAATTTATCATATACACACACAAAATAACCAGATAATAGGAAGTTATATTAGTCACCAACCTAAAGGAGAAGAGAGAAAGAGAAACAATCCCTCATATTCACGCAAGAAAATTGAACGTTCGAAAAAAAAACCTGAAACCACATACCCTCGATTTGGTCGACATTAATTTCACGGAGTCCAGGATTGAAAAGAACATTTACTTTATATATGAAAAATCTTGTTTCGTATTCTTATCAGACGTTCCACAATAACACCGTTAGTAAATCTTTACTTACAAAATACAATTTTTTCATATGATCACTTTTTTTAACAATTTTTCTTTCATTCGGCAGCTTGACGCATTTGGAAATATCACTGTAGCTACTACTGAACTGTATTTTTTTGTGCTCACATTCAGTGTTTGGTTTCCGTAAACGTCCAACAAGCGTCAATTCATATAGGAATTCAATGACACAACTCTGTTGTGTAAACACTTTCATGTCAGATGTCATTTTCTCAGTACTGAGAATCTGTTTATAAGGGAAAAAAGTATATGGATTTCTCATGGGAAAGTTTAACCTCTACTGCGATACCACTAACCTCCATCTTTGACGACGTGGACCAACGTAATGGGAGACAGTACTTTAGGATTGACTCTCGTAGAAGATCAACAAGTTCACTTGATCAACAACCAAAGGAAATATTCAGTAATTCTGGGTCATAAGAGTGGTTCTCAAGTTTTAACAGAAAAAGAGATTTTATTTTAAATGTCTATTTTACTCTTTTGAATCAGAAGATTTGAATCGATCGAATAGTTTAGAGACTTACTTTGCGAACATCACTATCAATGTGTGTATGTGTGTATCTCCCTCTTTCTCCTCTGTGTGTGTGTGTGTGAATAATGCGACTTTCTTTAAAATGGTCTTTTTTATTTACTCCTCATTCATATCGTGGAAACTGCTGCACCAATAAACTTGCATATTCAGCAATTCCTAACAATGAAAAATATTCTAATGTTCTATTTTCTATAAAGTAAAACTTGTTTCATGCATTGGTGGGATTAACCCTTTATTCGCCTGAGGCAATTCTTCTTTCTTTTGGTTTAGGCGAAATTAATAAATGGAGGCTGGCAAAGTCATTTATCTTAAACCTAACCCTAACCTCGAGGTGATATTGATTGTGTCTTCCTGCTTTACTCCACATGTTCCAAACTTACTCAACAAAGAATTCTCTCTCTCTCTTAAGAAAATTATTTTTAAAAACAAATGCACTGTTACAGTGCAGCAAATGTGCAATACAAGGGTCCAGATTCATTTTTAAATAAAAACCTGTGCGTGAAATCACAAAAGCATTTTGAGTTTATAAGGTTTGTATTTTTTGTCAATCAACAAAAACCTTAATCCCTTTCTATGTATTACAAAAACGCCTCTTGAAAAACAGGTAGAAGGTGCTAGAAGAAAGGTTAAGAAACGAGAAATCGTGTTAGATCCCAAAGGAAAAAAAGGTCTGCACAAGCCACCCTTTCAATTAAGGCCTTTTTACTGTTTCTATATAACACTTTCTTCTTACAATGCCAGCATTTTCTCAAACAATAGAAACTCGTCAGCTTTCCCGTGAAAAGAGAAACTCCTGCAAAATCAATTTCTAATGCGTGTACCTGTATGCAGTGCACTGTGTGTTGTTGCACAGTTTATCAGCGCAGATGCAGTTAGAAGATGCTGGTTAGGTAACGAGAAGCGGTCAATTTTCCCGCCGTGCGGCTTTTTTCATTGACGCCGTTCGTTGGTATTAGCATTGTTTTATTATCGTTGTTTTATTACTGAAAAGTTTCTTTAAAATAATTTATTTATTGTCACTGGAGAAAGCAAGTTATCCTTTGTCAAAGATTCTATGCAACACAATAAAGCGAGGAAAAATGCACATATTTTCCCTTTTTCTTTTTTCTACGGAGCACTTTCCAAGCAATGTATTTATGGCGGACATTTTACACGAAAATAAATAAATAAAAGTAGAAACGAAACATCTTCTGTGATATTGGATGAAGCTTTGTCAAAACAGAAAATTGAATTGTCAGGATCTAAATGTAGACAATTTCGCCGAAAAATGTCTGACAAAATTTAAAAAAAAAAGAAGGGCGGTTAAAATTGAATTTTTATTTTCTCCTTCTTACTGACATAAAAGTCGCATGGGCATATTAGACATAACCCCACTTCAACAGGGAATATTCACGGAAAAATATTTAGTTTATTTTATTTTAGTCTAAGAATCGAATGTTAATGGAACATTCGAGTAGCGCATGAGTCAGGGGCGCGGAAAGTGGAATCGGCAATACGAGCTCAAATTCCGTTCACTTTCACTCTAATGCTTTTAAGAAAGGCATCAATCCATCTATTCTCTCCCGCTATGGGTTAAATAGCAGGGTTGACTGGATTCTCTAGCCTGGGGTAGCAACCAGTATATGAGGATTACTATGAATTCCAAACAATGGAGAAAGCAAAACACACACACACACACACACCAATCCCTCTTCTAAGAAGTCATGGCAATTCAAAGATAATAAAGAAAAGGAATATATGGAGAGACATGATCGTCTATGCCCTGAAGAGACACGACATTAAAACAAGCTATCAGTACATTAGAAAACATTACATTAGCTACACATGAAAATGTCACTGTATACCGGATGTAACAGCAAAATTGTCCAAATCGTGTAACAGCAAAATTGTCCAATTGTTAGATTAAGCTCTGAACCGTTGTATCTTAGAAATGATTAAAGATATCTTACTGGAATTCCCTGAAGTTTTTATAACACTATTGAACTCTACTTTAAACAATAAGAATGTATACTCTCAAATCTTAACAGATGTATCGTGATGAAATAAACGAAAATGAGATGTTCATTATTAATTAGTCATAGCTAAAGATCGGAAGCTCATGGAGGATTGAAATAAAGTTCATATATTATTCCAGGATCATTTTCCGACTTATTCAAGATGCTCTTCGGCCTCTCACCTTCTAACTTTCTGTCCTGAATTAACATGGTGCCTCACACCTTTCACGAACGATTTCATTTTCAAGTCTTTTTTCACTGATCTTTGGACTGTCATAGCTGAAACTCCTCTATCACGTGCCAAATTGATCTGGATTTTTTCTAATTGATCTCTTTAGCTGTAAGTTGAAATGATGATCCCTCTTGCTTTTGTGACCTCCTGTTCCAATTTTCCTATCTACCATTCCCTCTTTTTTAAACTTATTCACCGTTCTCTTGATGGTTCTTGAATGGACTTTGAAGATGGAAGCCAGAGTATGAATGTTGGTACCATTACAGAAGGCTTGAATGATCATTTCCCGCTCACAATTGCTCATTTTAATTTTAATCTTCTATATTTTTAGCTGAATAACTCAAAGAGTTTTTTCAGTGAGTCTTACGACAAATCGTAATCAAGATGGCGAAATGTCTTATCTAAAAACCTAGAAAAATAAACTCAATTAGTTTAGTGTTTTATATATTAAACATTTTCTGGGGTGGATAATTATGCTATTACATCATTTGGACAATTTTGCTGTTACACCCAGTATAAAAAACAAGCCATCAGCATAGAACAATTACAGAAGCACTTTAGCTATAGCATAAAATCTTAAAAAGCAAGCTAGCAATACCGCTAAAATAAAGCAAGAAACCCCAATAGATTAAATATCCTTCATGATTACAATAATAAAACATTGCAAAAGAAAACAAAGCAAACCTACCATATTGATGTGGGGCCAAAGTCGGGACCACAGAAAGAAAACACGGAACACGGATTAGATGTAAGAAAGATATATATTAACAGGTTACAGTGATAGTGTAAGCGGAGCTTACTATATGTTAGTGTCCAACACTGGTAGTCGTACGCGGCTCTCACTGTCTCGCTGTCTCTCTGTGTCTCTCTCTAGAGTGTTGTGTCGCATACTTAATATAGACCTGGAAGAGTCTATTGTGTAGGTAGTTCCGGTCTCACAATACATATACAAATCAAACTCCCATTACAAAACAGTTTTACCATTACCGGCATTTCCTTTCTGTTACGTCTCTCTTTCTTCTGTAGTTTTCCGCAGATTAGTAACAGTGTATTAAAGCATATTTAGATATGGAACAGGTTGTACAGACAAACATAATGTACTCGAGCTTGGTAGACGCAGCTATCTGAAGCAAAAAACGGCAGTGAGCATTGAGAACAAAAGTTAGCCTATGGGAGGGCTGAACTTTGCATATAAGACGCGGGACGATTTTAAATCAATTTTTAGAAATAAAGTGCGTCTTATACGCTGTCAATTGCATTTTAAAATATGAGCCAGTCCCATAATGGCTGTTAGATTTGGTACATGAAATATACATGCAAATGTAACAATTATTATGGGACATTCTTAAAACTCCAAGAAAAAAAAAATAATCATATCCTTTTTTTTATACAATGGTTACATTGTTAAGGTAAATATATTCTACGATGTCCTATATACACATTTCTATATATTTTTTTAATAACTTAACACGAATTTTATCATTATTTCACTTAGGCAAAAAAGGAGACTTTATTCCAACAAATCAATAAATTGCTACCTTGGAATTTCTTACTACTATTGATTCCCGAGTATTTGATTAAAATTGATTCCATGACTAAAAGGATCAACTGGTAGGAGGTTTTGCTTCAAATTTTGATTTCGAAATAAACATTCCATTTCGAAACACACTGTGTTTATTCGCAACTGTTCGTTGAATTTAAACAGTGAAACTTTCTAAAAGACGCAATTGTTCTAGTGAGATAAGCTTGCTAACCATCACATCGCCTTGAAGTGCCCTAACATAGACTGTAATGTATATTTACACATACATATGACTAAGGGATGCTGAAAAGTTCTCGTCCCATCTTCCCCAAACCTGACAAAATAACCAAACAAAATTTCTTTCGTATGCCTTCTTGGTTGGAACGAAAACTAGTCCTTCGTATTTGTGTGTAACTCTTTTCGCAATGTGTACAGATACTGTACTGGTTCCCAGAGGAAAGTTAGCAGTATATCCTTTGTTTCTAAAGATGTTTTCCTATGTCTTAATACTTTGCTTAATTTATGTAAGAAATCTTTTGCTTTTCTTAAGCGCATTCAGATGTCTGTGTCACATTTTCCTAGACTAACCACATAGTTAAATTTCTATACTTGCTGGATATTCACGCCCCCAATGTGTAATTCACACTTTAGGTTGCATTCTATCTTCTTATAGTTAATAGATCACAAAAATAGAATGTGCTTTTTATTGACATGGCAGTTCGTGCAGATTGTAATTTATCTTTGAAGATCTTAAAAAACTATCAAAATACAATATCTTGAAGTAGAAATATGAAAAATAGACTCATTCAAGGGATTCTTGGTAGCCCATGCCTTAAAGAAATACAAAAAATTGTACTCACATATACAGTTCACACATTGTGAAGAGTTTTATAAAATGTGTATGATCTTAGATTTTTGTTATTGTTTTTTTTTAGAAAAAATTCTCAGTGGAAAATATCATGAAGTCATATCTGACCTTCGATCTCTGGATGCGACCCGGAAGGAAATGTGTATACAATAGAAATCCAAAGAAATAATAATAATAATAATAATAATAATAATAATAATAATAATAATAACAAGACGATACGAGAAACGTTGTAGATTCTATCGCCAAAATAAAATATTCCGAACAGATCTTAAGAAATTTTACAGGGAAATTGGAAAAACACCTATACATGTCGAAACGCCACCATCGATTGATAATGTACAGACATTGTGGGAAAATATTTGGAGCAACCCAAAGGAATGTAACCCAAATGCAGAATGGATACGGCGTGAAGAAGAACGACTGCTTGATACACCTCTGCAAGAATGGGAAAATATATCCACAGATGATGTTAGGCAAGCACTAACGAAATCCCAAAAATGGAAATCCCCAGGAAATGACAAGTTGCCCAATTTCTGGCTGTATCATCTCTCATCTACCCATGGCATACTTGCAAAAACATTATCAACGCTTGTAAATAATCCCAATAAAATCCCGGAATGGGTTACTGAAGGTATTACATACCTCATACCAAAAACAACTGAAACAGACGACCCGAAAAATTATAGACCGATAACATGTCTTTCCACAACGTACAAGTTGATCACGTCTGTACTGACGAACCGTACTTATTCCTTTTTCGAAACAAACAGCATTCTCCCGCTGGAACAGAAGGGATGCAATAGAGGTTCATATGGCTGCAAAGATCAACTTCTGATAAATAAAATGATCCTGGAAAATTGCAGGAGACGACGCAGAAATCTCAGTGCAGCGTGGATTGATTATCGTAAAGCCTTTGATAGTGTTCCACATTCCTGGATCCTTAAGACTTTGGAAATGTACAAAGTCTCCCCTGTGGTATTAAACTTTCTTAAGCACAGCATGGGGATGTGGAACACAAAACTATACCTTAGGCACACCGGGGGCACTGCCATATCCAACCGTCTGAATATCCGACGTGGAATTTTTCAAGGAGACTCTCTGTCACCCCTTCTGTTTTGTTTATCCTTAAGCCCTCTTACACATGAACTGAACAACAGTAGCTATGGTTACAAAATAAATAAGAAAATATTCAATCACCTACTATACATGGATGATCTCAAACTCTTTGCCAAATACGACAATGAGTTGAAAGGCCTCCTCAATATTGTAAAATACTTTAGTGACGACATTGGTATGGACTTCGGATTAGATAAATGTTCAAAAGTAACATTCAAGAAAGGTAGAATTACAGAAACACCCTCAATAGATTTAGATTTTGTCACAAAGATTAGAGAATTGGAGCATGAAGAAGCTTATAAGTACCTAGGAATTAGCGAAGGAGATGGCATACAACACCCCCAAATGAAAGAAAAAATAAGAAAAGAGTACTACAGGCGTGTACGTCTGATACTAAATACTGAACTAAACTCAAAAAATAGAATATCAGCTATAAACACATTGTCTGTCCCAGTGGTGCATTACAGCTTTAATGTCCTTAACTGGACCATAGCTGAAATTAAGCGAATGGACGCCAAAACGAGAAAGCTTCTCACTTGCTATCGCATGCATCATCCCAAAGCTGATGTTGATCGTCTGTATGTGCCCAGATCCGAAGGAGGCAGAGGATTAGTTCAACTAGAACTGTCCTAAAAAACTACAACAATTGGCCTCCAAAGATACTTGGAAACTACAGAAGACTGGATGATGGTATGCGTCAAGGAACATGAAAGTAGTAAGCGTCTTTACCCCGTAATGAAAGAAGCCAACAAATTCAAACTGGAGCTTCAAATGGGCGTAGAGATGCAACTACAGCACAATACACCGGCTGAAACTGCAAAATACTTGAAAAATACAGCAAAGACGAATGCAACCGACCAGATACAGAAGCGATGGCAAGATAAACCACTTCATGGCCAATACTCTGCCCGTATCAAACAAGCTGATGTAGACAAAACCCGTACCCATCAGTGGCTACGTAGTGCAGGGTTGAAAGCGGAAACTGAAGGTTTTATCCTTGCTGCGCAGGACCAATGCTTGCTAACTAGGAATTATCAAGCACATATACTAAAATATTGTGTCAGCCCAAAATGCAGATTCTGTGATAAATATCCAGAAACGATTGATCATCTTATATCAGGTTGCACGATGTTGGCACCCACTGAATATAAAACCCGACATGACAGAGTGGGCCAATATCTGCACTGGAAAATCTGCAACTTCTACGGGAAGGAAACTGAAAGAAACTGGTACCAACACCACCCAGACCCGGTTACGGAGATAGGACCTGTTACAATTCTATGGGACTACACAATTCACACTGACAGAACAATCAAGGCCAACCGCCCAGATATTGTTATTAAAGACCACAAACAAAAACGGTGCCTCCTTATTGATATGGCAGTCCCTGCTGACTGCAATGTATCTTTGAAGATATTCAAAAAGCTGTCAAAATACAAGGACCTTGAAATAGAAGTCTCGAAAATGTGGCATATGGGAACATCAACAATCCCTGTTGTAGTTGGAGCCCTAGGACAGGTTGGAAAAGATTGCAGTAGACTAATTGCAGGGATTCCTGGAAGCCCATGCCTCAAGGAGATACAAAAGATTGTTCTGACAAGTACAGCCCGCACTTTACGAAGGGCTCTATCTATGTAATTTTTATTTTATTTTATTTTTTGTCAGTGAAAAGTGTCATGATGCCATTTCTAACCTTAGGTCCCTGGGTGGGACCCGGAAATAAATGTGTAAACGCCAGAAAGCAAAGAAAATAAAAATAATGATAATAATAATAATAATGTTCTAACAGATGCGCTCATCCAAACGAGAAAACAAGAAATAAAAGAAGAATCAAAATTGTGACAGAAAAGCTTTCCAGAATTAAACTGAAAAAAAAAAATCCTAGTGAGTATTGAAACGTTTTAAACAACGACACTGTTGAAGTTAGTGAAAATAATTAGGAGACGAGTTTTCATTTGATCGCTGGTTGTGACCACCAGAAAAAAAAACTGACGTGGAAATCAGCAATAATAATAATAATAATAATAATAATAATAACTGGTTTTAACCCGTGAAAATTTCAGTTTTTCTATTTTAATATTCTGATGAATCTTAATTCTTAGGTTAATGATTAAGCTCATGACGAGTTTTACAACAATAAATTATCCGTAGAAATTCCCCTGTGGCGTCGTTAAATATTTGAGCTTAACAACCTTTACACAATATTGCAATAAAAATCATAAATATGAATGCTGGTCATTTTTTAAGAAGTGGGTACAAATGAAAATATTTGAAATTGATTTGACTTGGATTTTGTCAGATGTCTATAGAAGAGAACGAGAGTTTATATATAGACGTCCATTAATAAAGCTGATCACATATATATTTTAAAAGGATGGAGTAAATGCCTATTCAATATCCTGTAAAAGAACCGAAAAAAAGCAAAATACTTTGTGGAATTCTCGTCCTTTTTCGAAACAAGAACCTCCAGTCGCTTCCTCTAAGTAAATATTAATTTCAAACCCTCTTCTGCTGTTATTTAGGATCTAGATTCATGGCAAATCTTTTGTTCATTCAAATTATAGGTCTGAAGAACAAAGTTACACATTTTCAATTATTCATTCAGTTCATTAGACTGGTAGGGTCATTTCAATAGGTTACTTTTCAAAACATTGGTTACCTTTGCCTCATGTTTAGGATCGTTTTCCTGTTGAAACAGTGATTCATTTACAGGATATAGATTATATGTTGTTCCATCTTTTTAAATATATAATTCGTAATCTTATAGATCAGGCCGAAATTGGAGTACTGATACCATATTTGAGCGGGAGCTACCCATTCCTCAATTGCATCTTGATAGAGTTCAAAACTGTCTTCGAGACTTTGTTGGAGAAGAATTATTTTCTATCTAAATGTTCGAGAAGAATTATTTTCCAACCTCTCTCACAGGTGGGATGTAGCTTCCAAGTGCACTATCAAAGATGACGTCGGAAAATCCATCTTCTAATTCACCTATTTTTCGTTTGTTCTAACTGCTATTTTGCCAGGTGTAATATAATGGAAGCTGATGATAAAAGATTGTCTTAGTAACGGGATCTCTTGCACAAATCTTGAAGAAAGCTGTAAGTGTAGCCTTTTTGGAGTTAAGATTTCATGAACTGCATTTACATCAGAGAAGTAAACTCTTTGTCCTTTTTCTGAATGAACATCTAGTGGCTGAACTCTTGGATATCACTCATGAATGGGAAATCTAAGTATCTCCAAAACTGCTCCATTGCTGCTAATGCATCGATCTTGCTGTTCCATGCTTACTTCATCTCTTTGGTTTAATATTTAGTTTTCCCTATTTTCGCTCGCATTGTTTGTTTCTTGTAAAACAAACATTGCTGCATTTGACCTTTTGATATATTTACAGATATATTTAATTGAATTTACTGAGTTACAGAATTCATCATTGATGTGAGCATCAAAGGTTTTTCAAGAGTATGAGACTGTATGGAATTATCTATCTGTTGTCAGTTACAATTGGATTTTCTTCTGATCCAATTACTCCCTCAAATCCACCATCATCTGGCTTTATTCTATAAGAAGGATAACCATCTTTTCTAATTTGTGTTTCCTTTAAGAAGCTTCTTGGATAATGCTTGGTGTACTTATTATCAACCATACAGGGAAAATTTCTGCTCCTATCACCACAGTAACCATGGACTATTTCAGTTTTAACAGTATCTTAAAGTTTTTTGTCTTTTGTAGGAACTGGCAGTTCTGCATATATTATATAATCCACCTGAATGGTGTGAATTTGTGATGTGGGCATGAGGAAGTGATGCATGTAACATCATACATCGCCGAAAACTTTCCCTGTTGTAATCATTTCCATTAATTTAATCACTTTTAATCTGAAACCTCTTGCAATTAGGTCATGTCTGTTCTATGGATTTTGTCCAGGGATAACTCCAGCATTAATTTCTTTCCAATTGAATTTACAGGTGAATGTTATAAACAAATCTGCACATCCATAATATCTAACGTAGTCATTGAATTAAGAGTCTTTTATGTGTATATCTTGGACCGCCAACAAAACTTGATGGAAGAATAATTGTCTGACCAATTTCACCTATGACAACATCATCAACAAACTGATAAACAGGTTTTGGGCTCTACGAAAGTGATTTTAAAAATTTTCTCAGTTCATAAAGAATAAAGCATAAAAGTCCATGCATAAAACAGTCTTAGTGGAGTTTCCTCTAACTTGAGGAATTCCAAAATGATAACCATCTTCACCGCTGACAAAAAGCAAGGGGTATTGTAAAGGATCATATGAACAATGTGTCTCATATTATTTTAGCTTATTATCACAATCTTGAAGAACAATATCACGTTTTCCAAACTCTTCTTCTGTGATTATTGCAGTTACTTCATTGCATTGAGGTGTATTGAAACGTCAAGAATGCTCACTTGAGGGCCATTGTGTCAGCATCTATAACAATCTTGCTTTCAGGGAATGGTGATGATTCTAGAGCAAATTTAAAGTTGTTCATGCAACTGTTACTTTAGTGAATCAGACCTTGCAGCTTTTTGATTGTATCAATTTTTGTAACTATAGTTGCATCAACCCTCTTTTGAGTCGATTGAAATAAATCAAGTACAAAATAAAATTGAAGAAATTGAAGTTCTTCATTTGGTAGTAGCAATAAAGATCCAATACAGTGATACACTTGTTTTTGGACTTTAAATGTAGGTATAAATCATCTACGCAGAATTTTAACACCAAAAGAGGTAATCTAGAATGCACTATTATAGTTCTGAATATTTTTAAGAAAGTCCTTTGAATCATTAGTAGCACCAGTGAAACTTTCCCTCAGTGTTTCTGGAGTATCTTGTAGAAGCTGCAACTTGACCGTAACACCTTGGCAGCACACACCAGGAGGTTCATTTTCTCACTTTTTTGCTCCACAGTAGGTGCAAAGATTTGTCATTGCACCAATCTGCACTTTGGGATGAGATGCATAATCAATCGTTGGATCATAATTCATAGCAGCCAAGTACCAATGGAAAAATTGTCTGTTGCGTGATTGGGAAATTCTTGACATGTCAAAAGATAATCTTTCAGATGCTTGGACTTCAGTTTCATTTTGTTTTTCCTGCTGATTTCTTGTCATCATCTCTTCCACCCTGTGAGATCTCCATACTCAGATTCATTTTGTCTTTCTTGTTGATTTCGAACCCTCATCTGTTCCAACCTGTGGGGTCTTCGAAACTCAGGCTTATTTTCAATTCTTATCTTTGTTTCTTCAAGCTCTTGCTGTCTTTGCTCTTGACTTTGATTTTGTCTTATCTATTCAATTCTCGTTTTTTTCCATAGAGCCTTAACTGCCTTTGTTCTTTTGTTTCAACTAATCCCTTCCTCTCTTTCGCAATGGCAGCAGGAGGTTTTCTTCCAAGGAATGATTTTTTCTTGGGAAGCATATTAGCTCACCCCACTTTTTTGCTGTCTTAATTTTACTAATTATATGGTTTGCAAAAGTATTAAGTATAACTAATGCAAGGGCTAAAGTTTACTCAGGTTTTTATATATTATAGTCAAAATATTGCACAATATTGTACAATATAAAGGTCCGGTCACATGCAAGTTTGAACTTTTTAACTCGTTGACTATTACAGAATATATTCTATGCCTTTTGGGGCAAATTATATCACTACATCAAATGCTTTTTGATTCTCTACAAATTTTATTAATGAATTTTTTCAAAATAACTCAATGTGATAAAAATACAATATATAGAACCCATTTTGGGTCCCTAGGGGAACACCATACTCACTTCCCCAATATATCAATACCCTTAAACCTAATCTAGGTCCAAATTTATCCCCCCCGTCAACATTTTGAAAACATTTTATCACTAATAAAGGCCAGAAATGTTTTTAATTGATTATTTTAAAATTCAAACAAACAATTTACACTATTTATATTTGGACTATTGTCCTCATCTTTGTTGTTTTTAATATTAGATTTCTGCCGCTATGCCCTCCGGTCTCCCTCAGGTGTATAACTTAACACTGCTAAAAAATAAGAACTAGACGATATCCCTAGACACAAACAGTGGAACAAAAACAGTCTACCCAGTAGATTAAATAAAGGGTTCTGTTCGGAATTACCTGTAGGTTAGGTAGATCAATACACACCTGATGAAGACCGGAAGGCACAACAGCCGAAACGTTGGGATAAAAACAACAAAGATGAGGACAATAGTCCGAATATAAATAGTGTAAATAATGATAAATCCTCATACTAGAAATTCAGATAAAAATGTTAAAGTTATATTAAACACAATTTCCATTTACCATATACAACAGATATCACTTAACCCTTCTTCATTAAATACACAATAAAGCAAAGACTCTTATTCAGTGGGAAATTGAAACAGGAAGAAATTGTTTATTTACAATTAATTGTTATATGTCAAAGAAGATTTCAGTTGAAAATAATCTTGAGAAGCCTATCTTCGCAGTAAATATTGTCACCTCAGAAACAAAGCTTATAAAAAACGCCCCATCCGAACACTTCATTGGTTGAAAATTTCTTCAACCTAGTTAGTGGAAAGGAGTAGAATGTAGTATTTTTCACATAACTATCTATCTATCTATCTATCTATCTATCTATCTATCTATCTATCTATCTATCTATCTGATACAATGCATAGAATAACTGATAAACATTAGGCCGTCAGTCATATTTCCCCCCTTCATTCTGCCTGGGTAACACATTTTTTCCGTCACTCAAACAGTCCTCTAGGACTAGTGAATTTCTTATTTTTAAATAATTTCTGGATGTAATGGACTCTCCTGGTGAATCAGCAGAAATAGACAATAGATTTTTAGATGTTATCTTAAACTTGGTAAATTGAGTTCTATAATTATTCAATAATGATTTATTTAGTTTACTATTCAATGAACATAAGAAAATACAGAACAATGTAAAGTTTGGATAATAGGATACAAAATTACTTCAATATGGCCGTCATTTTTCAACGTTAAACTAGTTTCTATTATAATTAATATTATTTTTTTCACCTCTGTCTATATTTCTGAGATGTGGTATTGAAATTATTTACACTATTTACATTATTCGGACTGTCGTTCTCATCTTTTTTGCCATATTCACGACCGTTGTACGCTCTGGTCTTCTTCAGCTGTCTGGAATTTCGATTCGAACCATCTATTTCGCAATTCCAAACAGTCCGAATAATGGAATAATGTAAATAGTGTTTTATTTTTTCTAAATTTAAATAGTTAATTTCTAATCTAAAAATATTTAGTTCTTCGACTTCGTTCTTCGATTTAGGTACTTTAAGAAAAACTATAATTTTGTTTGACGCATTTAGGATCAAATTTTATTATAAGCAAAGTATTTTTGCAATGTTTAACAAATACTGACATCTTTGTTGTTAATGTTTTTCGGGACGGTTTCTCTGTGATTTCTTCAGCATTACAAACACCTGTCATGAAAAAGGTTGTTGTTGTTGTCGTCAATCAAATAAGATTGACACCTGCTTCCACATCGTCTTCACCAAAAATCAAATCAAAAAGGTATAAATCGACTGAATATATAAAAATTAAATTTCAATATCAGAAAGAATTTATCTTAAAAGTAATTAAGGGATTTTTGGATAATTTCATTCAAAATGAAGAATTTTTTTTTCCAAAAATTAACAAAAAGTTTTTCAGTAATATCAGCCTTGCATACACGCATATGAGAGGGCACTGAAAAGTTCTCAGCCCAGCCAGGAAACCCTTTCGCACAAAATTTCTGTTGTTCCGATTTTAGGGAATTGGGAAATATGCTACTACCTCACCTACTGAACAGATTCTTGTATCTTTTTATTTATTTATTTTTTTTTTTTTAATTATTTATGAAGTTTATTTTAGTCCAACATGAGATCACGGACTGAAGGGAAGGTTTTGCACCAATTATACAAGCAGATAAGAAACACTCGCCTTTTAAATTACCATTCGAATTACACCGGTTTGAACATTGCCCACTGATGCCAATATTAGATACACAACCATTTTCAGCACTTGGTATGATCTAAATGTCAATATGTAGAATATCCGAAATGATTGGAATGTTTTTAAATTTTTTCTCTAAAAATATTTAAAAATTCAATGAGGATTTATACATTTAAAATGGGATAAAATATTAACAGAAACAGTGCAGAGGGTATTCTGAGATGTAAACTCCTTACCGATATCTCCACTTAAGTACGCTATAGGAAGTGTTTTTTACATTTATTTGACATCTTTCCCACTGTGTTCCCGTTGCACGGTTTTGACCCCCTCCCCCCCCCCATCGTGTAAATCAGCATTTAAGTTTGCGGTTAAAATGATTTTCTTACCCGAATTAAATACTCAACAACAAATCAAATTTTCTCCGCTTCGGTAAAAAACAATATTTTTCTACATTTTATTGTATCTCACACGTTACACGGCTTTAACATTTAAAGAGCAGAATAATTGCTTTATCAGATGTTGTGATATGCCCTTCCATATTTTCCCTCTCTCTCTCTCTCTCTCTCTCTCTTCCCTCTCCCTCTCTCTCTCGCGCGTGCGCGCGTGAAAACTCCTTTTTTTTTTTTATCTCTTTCAGACTTTTACACCCGTACACACTCACACGCACACAAACAGATATACACACATCAAAATTATTTTCTAACAAATATCATTATTCGGAGAAGAAATCTAATATTCTTTGATAAAACAATTCCAGCCTGTTGGAAATCCTCTTCTGTAGTTCCTGTTTTACGAAATCTGGTGAATCTTATGGTCCCTCAAATTCGCGTCCTTTCAGACGTTTATCACTTTTTTGGTAAATTACCAGAAGCTATAATCAACTCTGAATTGGTTAAACATCTGACTCGACATGAACAATTTGGCTTTCGTCTCTTTAGCTTCACTGCCAATGTGTTAATAGTTATTGTTGATTTTGTCAATCAGGCTTTAGATAATAACGACGAGGCTTGGACTGTGACTTTAGATATCTCAAAGTCGTTTGAGACGGTGTGGCATGCTGGCCTTCTCCATAAGCTCAATGACTATGGTGTCTTAAGGACTATTTAACTTAATTCAATTGTTCTTAAAAAATCAAGTAATGAAGATCCTCTTGGGCGGGCACACCTCTAGATCATTTCACATTAATGTGGGGGTCTCCCCGAGGGCTCTATCCTTGGGCCTATGTTGTTTCTTATTCTTATCAACAACCTTCCTGATATCATCATTTCCCAAAAGGGTGTTTACGCTGATGACACAACTATTTACTCCTGTTTTAATAGTAAATCCAATAGGTTTGATAAAGTAAAACTGGTAGCTGCTCTCGAAAATAACCTCCAATCAGTTGTTAACTGGGGCAAGAAATGCCTTATAGTTTTTAACGTCCCCAAAATATAGAGAACTATTTTTATTTTTCTATTAGTATGGTATGATGTTAAACTCTAGGAGAACAACTCATTGCGCGTTCTTGGTCTCACGTTTTGCAATGACATGAAGTGAAGTGATTATATTGAATTAATTACTAAGTCTGCTGTTAGGAAAGTTGACTCGCTGTATTGTGCCAGACAATTTTTCTCGCCAAAATTCGTCTTTCACATTTATAAATCTACAATACGTCGGTACAATGAATACTGCTGCTATGTCTGTTCCGGTTATGTATCTCTAGATTCTCGACAAAATCCAAAAGATCCTGTTATCGATCCTGACCTGGAATCTCGACTTCAGTCACTATCCCATTGCGTTAATGTTGCTTTCCACTGTTTTTTCTATAAATATTTTCATGATATTTGCTCTGATGAGATCTCTTTGGTACCTCACCAGCATCAATTTAAGCGTTCTACTAGATTGGCAGTTAGGTCTCATCGTTTTATTGTTGATACAATTGGATTTAACCGCAAGTTTTATTTTAATAGTTTCGTTCCTCGCACTTTTTTTCCTGTGGAACTCTTTTCTGGATTCGTGCTTTCCTACCATCAATAATCTTCAAAAAATTAAATGCAAAGTCAATTGCCATCTTGAAAGCTGTTCTTTTATAACCCTCATAGCCATGTGCCACATTTCTTGTATTATTCATAAAGATAAATATCGTTTTCCTTCTTGGAACCTCGACTGCATAAATTTAAGCGGGCAACTAGATTGGCAAATAGGTCTCACAGTTTTACTGTTGACCTAGATACATGCAACTGCATATTCTATTCTAATAGTTTCTTTTCTTGCACTAATCGCCTTTAGAACTCTGTACCGGTTTCTTACTTCTTTGCCGCCAACAATCTTTAAAAATTTAAATGTAACGTCAATCCCAATCTTCTGTCTTACTGAAACCTGTTTTTTTATTGTCCTTTCTCTTCGCTAAAGTCTTCCCATTCTCTTTCACTCCTAATAACCCCTGGAGTCTCTGTGGCGTTATCGCCATCTTCTGTCTTACTGAAACCTGTTCTTTTATTGTCCTTTCTCCTAACTAAAGATTTCTCATTCTCTTTTACTCCCAGTAACCCCTTGTTACTTAGTGGCATTATGTCCTTGCTTGTGGTGAAATGATGTAAAAAAAAAAATAATAGATTAAGTTTATTTGTATATGATTTGTCTGTAAAATCGGTAATGTTTATTTTATTTTGTTTTAGAATTATCTCCCCTGCATCAACAATGTCAAGTGACAGTGTCTTTATTATGAAAATGTTTGGTCGAATATATTTATGAAGCCGAGAAGTAAAAAGACCAAATCCGTAGAGGATTTGAGTACAACAATAATTGGGAAAATATATTTAAATACTCACATGTTAAACAAAAAACAAAAGCAAAAAACAAGTTAACAATTGTAAGGATTTAAAAAAAAATAGAAGCTAAAAAATAGTGCTAATAGAGGATTATTTGCGATTTAAAGAGAGAGTTTTCTATTGTTATTAAGTAATGGACTGATACTCCTTAGTCACTACATATAATAATAATTAAAAATGCATTTTAAGACTCAAATGTGAAAACCTTAATAGTAAGCCCTTACGAAAATAAAAATTTGATTTGACAGTTGACAACATCGATAGTTTGATTTTCTCGCTTTTTGTTATAATTCTTTAAAAATAACAAAAATCTTCACTCTTCGTATTTTATCAGTTTCTTAGCAAGGCTTCAGTAGTCATTCTTTTCTCTTTTATTCGTCCGCCTATATTTGTCTATTTTTCTTTTATGTATTTACATGAACTAATTAAGAACGGATATCTATGTTTTGCATTTGATAAATTACTACACAAAGATCTATTTGAACTACTAGGAAAACTTAATTTATCTTGAAAAGATATTAGAATAATCCGGATCATTTACTGGGAACAAATAGCCTGCATACGAATAGAAACTGATTTGAGCAAGTTAGAAAGGGAGGAAAGCAAAGCAAAGCAAAACAAGAATACGTTTTCTCATCATATTTATTTAATCGTTACAATGAGGTGAACTAAGAGAACTAGATACAATAGTAACAACACAATATACGCAGATGACACTGTGTTGTTGAAAGGACTGCAAGAACTCCTAAACAAGTTAGTATAGGAATGCGGGAAGAAAGGACTTACAATGAATTTTAAGAAGACGGAACATGAAAACAGAACATAAGAAAACCAACCAAAGATGTGAGCTGCAGATCTGAGATATCAGAATTAACCATATACAGAATTTTAGTTAGCTGGGAAGTAATATAAAAATGGTAAAAATGCAACACAGAAATCTGAAGACGCATTGGAATAGTGAAAGATGCTTTACAAAAACTGAACAAAATATTAAAAAAACAGGAAAATTCCGTTGGAAATAATAATATTACTGAACCGTTATGTAATATTAATCATTCCATACGACAGGGAATGCTGGACCATTTCCTTACCGATGAAAAAGTGACAACAGAGATTTAGCTCTACAAATAGATACTGAGAAAACCGAGCACCGAATGAAGTTTAAGATAAATGAGAATGAAAAAGAGAATTTAAATTTCTAGGGGACATAATGAGGAAAGAAAGCTTGGAGAATTTGATACCTACAAGACACGTTGAAGGTAAGATGATCAGAATGTGTAACCTACTTAAGGAGCTTCGATGGCAGAACAAGGATTGTGAGGCAAAATTTATTTAGAGTGACAGCAAACATGAAGTTTTGGAAAGCCATAATCACCCACGTCCTGAATGAGCACCGCACATAAAAGCAGAAGCCCAGTTTCCTGGTCCTATAAATGATAAGACTTAACTTTGTTTAGACACAAAAAAAAATAATTGTGTCTTAGTCAAATGACAAATATCGCTCAATTCAAATCCATTTATGAATATTAAAAGATACCTCAGACAAATAGGGTTAAATGTCAACAAAACGAACTTGATACAAAATATTATTGTCTGTCATGTCAAAGAGTTCAAAACAAATGTTTTTACATCAAATGCTGTCATCGGACAAGGTGTTTTTGATTAAGATTTCATGGGTTAACAATTTTGTTGGAACCTGTTTAAGGTCTCAAACTTTTTCTTGTATCTGACAAAATATTTTGCATAGAGTCTGATTACCGAATGTTCCTTGTTTTTTCCTTCATCTTTACATCCAAATTTAAGTTCAAAATAACTGATGCTATATACGAGTTGAACAGATTGCATAATCTATGTAGTAGTCAAGTTTCCCGCCTTTCGCCAGACATGTCATAAATCTCTTGAAATCGTTACACTGGGAAATAACTGAGAGAGAGAAAGTGAGACAGACAAACAGACAGAGACAGATAGAGAGATCAACATTGCATAATGACTGTCAATTTCACACTTTGATGCGATCTTTGGGCCAAGTAATGTTCTGAAGATCGTATGAAAGCGTAAAACTGATAGTTACTGTTCATTGTTGATTCCTATGTCTACGCTCTATTTCTATAAATACTTTTCGATATTGAGCATTCTTAAACAAAACAGTAAAAAAAGTCAACTTTGAAGTAATAAAAATGCCAGATTAAAAATATATCCATTAATTTTTAAAAAATTGCTTTGTTTATCGAGCAGATATGGACTTTCCAGAAAATCTGAATAAAGGTATGTGTATTCCCTAACAGGGTAAATAGAACCTAGCTAGGCTGTGGCGCTCTTTATGGCGAGCGGTCTAAAGACACCCGATCAGACGGTGGTTTCTCCTACAAAGGGTGACACAGGTATGTATCCTGCCAGAGATCGCATTTTCTTTATTAGGTTTTCTCGAGTACGCAGGTCGATACATACTGCTTAAAATAGGACAAAAATGAGGTATATATATTTCAAACACGGGTAGCCATTAAAATAACGTTTGAAGTAATACAAATATTGGCTTAAAATAAATCCATTAATTTATACATTTACAAAAATAAATCCATCAATTTACATATATATAACTGGAATCCATCAATAATATATATATATATATATATATATATATATATATATATATATATATGAATTCACTGATTTATATCTGTATAAATATATATATAAATAAATCCATTAATTCACACACACACACATATATATCTATATATATTATTTTTTTATATTATTTTAATTTCTATACTCAAGCGGTTTTTTAAAAAAAACACATAATACAATTTGTAAATAGAAAATATTGAACAAACCGATATCGGGGAAAAAATTCGATAAAAAAAGAAAAGACTAAAAACATCCGTGCGAGCTGAAAATAATAACCACCGCAATGTCTAGTTAAACGAAAAAATACCGACAGAGTAACTTAGGTTAAAACGTAAAAGTGAACAATACACAGAGTAGAGCAAAAACTAAAAAAAAACAACAAAAAAACAAAAAAAACTAGTGAGCCAGAACTTACCTACCAAGGTTTTCTCTTAACGGATCAACAGGTTAATATTATCCTAATGATCCGTTAGAAGAAACCTAGGCAGGTAGGTTCTGGCTGACTAGGTTTTATATATATATATATATATATATATATATATATATATATATATATATATATATATATATATATATATATATATATATAAAATCAATGTAGAGAAACTTTTCACTTAACTGGGTGGTGTTATTTCAGTCATGCCGATTTCGAAGTTTCGTCAGTGCATTGTTGTAATGCCTTCACGTTTTAGGGCTATTGGTTTAATTCTATTAACACTCTATCATTACCTTTTGATATCGAGCATTTTAAGACAAAAACCTGCCTGCTTAAGATGTCTTTTCACCAGTAAACTACGGAAAAAGAACCAGCAATTTTGTCACCTAACACTTTTACAATTTAATACTATATATATATATATATATATATATATATATATATATATATATATATATATATATATATAGATATAGATGTATATATAGATATATAGATAGATAGATAGTAATCCGTTGGTATAATCCAGGCGAGTCCTATTTAACAATATAGAATTTGAAATAAAACTGAATCACAAAATAGCGGCCATGTTTATTTTCATTAAACAAAGGAAATTTTCTTTACAACTGGAATTAAGATACCTTTAGTAAATGACCATTTTCGCAAAATAATTTTCATTTTAAAATTCGCGGGATTTTTCAAACTGTTTCTGGTATCAGTTTGTAGTGTACTGTTTATTTGGAGAAAGAAAGAGAGTGCGTGTTATTGGGAACCTACTGGGAGTTAAGGGGGAAGAAGAAGGCATCGTTACTGGAATCATATTATGGGCGTAGGAGAGCCTGGGTAGGGGGGAGGGAGTGGAAGACCGATGGGCTGACCTCTATCCTAATGGTCAAAATTTAATTCCACGGGAATTTACGGAAATTAACGAAAACGGGAAAGAACACAAGAAGAGGTAACTTTGGTAAAATGAAAGAGAGTTAATTCGGAATTATTGGTATTAAACTCGCCTATAGATCAGAGTTCAAAGTTAGGGAGTGTTTTTAAGGAATTGGAATGAATTTGGATATATATGTATGCGTTCACATGCGTTTGTCCACAATTATATTACCTACTCGTATGCCTGTCTGCACTAACATACACTGTGATATCTACACTTAGACACATATTAGGTTGGTGCAAAAATAATGTCGTTTTGTCGTATTTATTAATGTCGAAAACCGTCATTATTTTTGCATCAACCTAATATATACACACGCTAGCTAGAAGTTACCCTTTAAACTCTACCTCTATCTAAATTCTTGGATTAACTTATGTACCCTATGTTAAGTATTAGGAAGTCTTCTGATGGTAGTAAAATTTGATTACCCAAAATTGGATATGCTGAACCGTATATAATGATTATATATAGGGTATCCTGCTGATCTATGAGTGTATCTTCTCACGCATACCTACCTTAATACTTATATACCTACACACCCCTATACATACATACATGTATACCCAAGCACTCACATATATCAGCATATACATCCAAATTTAAGAACCTCTTTAATCATTCGTATTCTCTTGTTATATGTTATTTAATTAGCCCAGAGATTATCTAATCGTTTATTTTGATGTCAACTCATTTGGTGGAGATTTGATGCCCACATATAGTGAATATTCAGGATGATTCAATAGATAAACCCAAGGATGGGAAAAGGAAATCAAAATAATTATAGTAGCCCATTGGTCCTCCGCTCTCTCCCGCTACGCAGGTAACTATGCCTTCTTCTCCCCTTACTTCCCAATAGGTCCCCAATAACACACCCTCTCTCTTTCTTTCTCCAAATAAACAGTACACTACAAACTGATACCAGAAACAGTTTTAAAAATCCTGCGAATTTTAAAATTAAAATTCGTTGGTGAAAACGGCCATTTACTAAAGGTATCTTAATTCTAAAAAAAAGTATATATATATATATATATATATATATATATATATATATAGTTAGACAGTATATCTTACTTCAAGTATGTTTCATTGAATGACATAGACATATTATGTTTATTTATTTTTATAATAATCCTTTCTAGTTCTCCAATCAGCTTCTTGATGTTAAGTTGAAATTTATCAAGGAAAGCGTCGTAGCTTTTGTTAACCCAAGTACTTTCGATCCCCTCTTCCGATCAACCTCTTTTCCAGGCACGAGTGCGAATCAGTATATTAGTATCACCATAGCACAATGATGAAGTTTCACCTAAATATTTTATTTTGTAATGTTCGATAAATGTAATTAATATTCATCACTGAATAAGGTCTATTGAAAAGAAAGGAGATTATGTCAAGTAATTGAGAAAAATGTATGCATTTTCTATCTTTGGTTTCGTACTTATTACCCTACGTATGTATCTACGTACTAATTACCTTCACATACTATATATCTTAGGTGTGCATAAACGTTACCAATATTTTTTATTTAAAAATACAGGCGAATTTTTTTAAAAGAGGACGGTGAAAATATTTATCTCCCACTAATATACAACATGTTCCAAAATTTTAGGCAAATCACATTTTTAAAAAAATATATTCTTGTTGACTGGATAAATTTGAATTTAATTAGAGGTTTCATAAAGCTGACGGCGCAATAGTGTCCTATAACTTTGGTTCTGCACCACCGTAAAAAGATGTGAGCTTTTTTAGTGGTCTTACTCCGTTGCTGTCAATTTTATGCAAATCGAGCTGTTTAAGAAGTTTGAACAATGATTATAAGGCAAAAGTTCTTCCGATGCATCGTAAGCATTAAAGAATATTATAAATTGATAATTCCTTGCAATCAATTTTCGTACGATCAAGGACTGTTTAAACTGACAATGGGAAGAGACGGAAATATTTGATCTTCACTCGACGAATAGAAACACGTTCGAAAATTGAGCTGTGCAAGCACCCACTTAAGTTGAGTAGGTATCTGAAGTCATGGAATGTCGAAATCTACTTCAAATATCACAATGTCACATATTGAAAGGTTTAGAAATGCATGCCAAACCAACTGAAGTCGAACCATTTTATTAAATGTGTCCTCAGTGACAAACAATATATGAAACTGCATTTCCAGAAAGTGCTATTTACATCTGAGTATGACACTGGATAACTCCAACAATTGGTGAAATGTATTGCGCTTGAAGGAGCATCCTAAACCTGTTTGGTCGTGGAGTCATTATGGAGATGGTGGCATTGTTTTGAGTGGGAATCCCTGGTTGACACACGGAAAGTGGAAGATGGGGTTAAATCTTCTGCCAAAACTGAATTTCAAAAATACAACCTTGTGACAGCATAAGAAGACAATGCTAAACAAGCGTAAATTCATTTTCAAGAAGGATAACGCTCCCACTGCTAATGTAGATGATGAATATTTAGGTAAAATAAGGTTTAGAAGCTACAGGCTTATATTAGGTTGGTGCAAAAATAATATCGTTTTTGACGTATTTTTTAACGTCAAAAAACGATATTATTTTGCAAAAACCTAATATATGGCCGCCATGTTCTCTGGTTATATATCCCGTCGAGAACCATTTTATTTATAAATGTGGCAAGCAATTTGCATCAAAAGGTTTACTTAGCCAAACAATATTACTTATTTGTAAAGCCATTTTGCTTGAAAAAATTCTTAAATTAACTTCTGTTGATAGTCGGCTGCTTAATTTATTAAATAGAATAGAAATTATATCGGTAAATAAGTTTTCTTTCTGCTTTATTGATGTATCCAGATTGTCATGAGCGGTTTTACGTCTTTTCTTTAAATAAATTATTAATGAGTTGCTTATTGACTTTAGTTGTTATTCCTTACCCACATTCACACCGACTTAGAGATGATTGCATAAAAATGGAACCATTTAAAAATAGTTATTTTTTTATATATTCAATCATAAACTCTGTTGAATAAGCGGACATTTAAATGGAATAATACCCACAATAATAATAAGAAGAACAGCGCAAGATAACACAAGAACAATTTAATACAAGGCAAAGTCACTATAAGACAACAACAAAGTAAAGCAATTCTAAGATAGTAAGAAAGAGATAGTGTTAATAGGTAAACGGGGTAGTTGAATGCTTATAGACTTTCGACTTCAAGGTAAGAAAGATGTGTGGGTAAGATCAAGAATTGTCCATTTCAGTGACTAAGAAATCCAAGCACGCATCTGTCTATAAATTTGGGTGGAGGTTTAGTAGTCATTTCGTTTTATTGAAACCAACATCCGCCTCAATTGAATGAATCAGTGCATTCATTAAACCACCTACCACCTTACTTTCAATTATATTTCATATTGCTATCTAAGATATCAGGATATTTTATATACACAAAAGATTTATATTTGGCCAAACCTTCGTGATATTTCAACCATTAGTTTTGGAATTATTGTATTTCTTTCTTTACTTACATAAAATCTTGGAACACACTATACATGTAAACGAAAAGTTACTTCAATGAGAAATGGGCGGATAACAAGTATTTTGTCCAACCTTACAGCATATATCCACATCCGTTTACATATTTTGTACTTGTAAAATCTCTAATGGTATTTCTGCTTTCGATATTCTAACATTTGCAGAGACAGGGAGGGAGAGAGAGAGGGGGAGAGTGGGGAAGGTGGTGGTGATGGTGGTGGTGGTGGTGCAGAGAGTTGTTACGGACGTCGTTCCCCGAAGCAAAAATGCTGTATATCTTTTTTTTACGAACAACAAATACATTAATTTGACACAGTAGACAGTGAGTCTCCATAATCAGTCAGCTGGGACACAGAGTGACAGCTCTGTTTGGGTGCACACTGCTCAGTCAGAGAGAATATATTTGTGAAGAGCAGAGTGACAAGACTGCACTGGCGACAAGTAGGTGCGTCAGGAGGAAGATGAAGTGCAGACAATAGGAGACGAACATGTGAAGAAAAAAGAAATTTGTCTCGTTTTTTTTCTTGCTAACCGATCGATATTACATTGTTTGTTTTTTAAGTTTTTATTTATTTCTTAAACCAATATATCCTGTTTACAAGAGTTATTAAACTTAGGCTATGTCAGAAACGTTGTGCGCGCACGCGTGTGTGTGTGTGTGTGTGTGTGTGTGCGCGCGCATCTGAATTGGGTAGAATTTAAGAGTAAGATCTTTCAGAGACATCTTATCGCTTCCTTTCTGAATTTATTAAAGTATTTGTGTGGAATGAAATTTTCCAAAAAGAGTAAAACAAACATGGATTTTGAATAAGGTATTTTTGAATGAATTTCGCAATACTCTCTGGAATATGAGAATTATTTTTCTATGGATTTTATCCGGAGCCCGTCCATCGATTTTAAATATCTCAAGAACCGGCTGCACAACTTTACTGCGTATGCACAAGCAGAAACTCTCTAGTGGGGTTACTCAGTCAGCATTGATACGCCAGAGCGAGTTTATTTGCTGTGTTACTATCACATTCACAATGACCAAGCAAACAAGTTTTTCACATCTCATGCAAGGTCTTTTGGCAAACTCTCGCATCACCCAGATCTGCTAATGCCCCCTATGTCTATAGTGAAATTTCGAAATATCGAGGCAGGAAGATTGTGGTCCGTCACTAATTCCAAAAACGATAAGGAAATATTACAAATTATGACCAAATATATTATTTTTTAAGGTTTAATCTACTTGAATATTCGAGAAATCTTATTACAGAAAAATAAGAACTCTCCAGAAGGATTCAAACCTGTGTCCCCCTGAGCAGAGCAAACCGTCGTTAGATCCGACTTGCCTGAGACCGACTAAGGTACGAAGAACGTAGCCGGTTAGGTAAGGCTGAATAGTGCCTTTAAGCGAAATTCCTCTCTGCCCAGAGATTCAAATCCTGCCGAAGAGCGCTTATTTTTCTTTAATTTCACGAATATTCAGGCAGGTAGGTGAAAATAAATAAATATACTGTTTAACAAAAATTATTCAACTATAAAAGGACTAAAAGATTTACTCATTGGCTGAGATTTTCCAGTGGCGCCAGCGCCAATAAACTTAAAAATAAATTACAGTAATTTTCGATTATTGATTTTAAAGGTACATATGAATAACTCGACTTCGATTCATCTATGGAAGGGTAGTAGTGTTAAAATAATTGGGCTATTGGAAGTTCAAAACATGTACTTGAAATACACAAAATCATTGCAGTTTTTCTAAATTTGCTTTCTTTTTTTTTCTTTTTTTTTTTTTGCTAAAGTCAGATTTTTTTTGCTAAAGTTATAGTTTTATTATTATCATTATTATTATTAGAACCCCTCCTCCACTTAGATGTTTTGGTCCGGTGATTGATGTTTATATCTCAGCTCCAGTCCACAGCTTAGAGACACAACATTCCCCTCAGCATATGAGCTGTTCCAAGCAGTGCTTCCAAGTGCGCTCTGGGAATGATGTCAGGTTTTTTCCAGGGCGTCTTGAAGGATAGAAAGATTTCTGAAAATAATCCCAAATGTACCAGCCACAAAAAGGACAACTTGAGCTGCTGCTTGTTATATTTCTCTTATTTGCCCTGTCTGTTCTATTAGCTTTGTATTTTCATTTGCTTCACGTTCACGATATTCTTATCCCAAGGCATCCGTGGCTGCTCTTGTACACAATCAGGGCGATTGCTCTCCAAGCGCTTATCAGTCAAGATGATTGTATCTTGCATCAACTTCACTTGCTCATTCTTGGCTACTGACAGTGATGCACTGTGCATATCTGTTCACGTGGGAATAGTAGGGGAGTATCATGGTCGGGGTCAAGAGGATTCTGTTTTTTAATTTTGTGGGATGAGGCAACCGAGGCAACTTGGGAGTCACATCGAGATACTTAGGAACACCTGCAATCAATTATTACTAAAATTATTTAGAGAGAAGTACACCAAAAGAGTGCAGTCATAAGAAACCTAATATACCATTGTGACATCCAGTCCGATGTATAATGAGCCTTATCATTATGCATATCAGTCTCATTTTTCCTGGCATGATGTTTGAGAGAGAAGGGTTTTCTGGAATTTTCTTAATGCTTGCATCAGCAGTCTTTTTAATCTTTCTCGACGCTCCTTGGACACTTCATCGTGTTGTAATGGTTAGCAAGCCTTTCTCGCTATATCAGATACAACTGAGTAGCGAGTTCGATCCTTACTAGGTGCTCCACATTTTCGGCCTGGTTTCTGTCTTTGATCACGATGTCTGGAAAATTAGCTTTGATTGTTCTGCCTGTGTATTGTAAATTCCCATAAAATTGTTACGGATCCTATCTCTGTAACTGGGTCTGGATGATGTTCATACCAGTTTCCGTCCCGTAAAAGTTATTGCTATTAAATAATAATAAATTCAGAAAATTTACTATTTTTTTACTTGTTTAAATAATTTGTAAGAGAAGATAATTAATCAGATTATTTTCAGTTACGTATTTAGATAATTCCGTAAAATTGTTTTTTAGCTCCGCTTGACTAATTTAAAATATCAGACGATAACAATGGTTACTACGAGCGCAGCAGGAAATAAAATTGTAATGTGGTAACATTAATTTTATACTCGCATAGAATTATAAAATTTTATAAAAAAATCATCATCATTTATTTAGTTATCACATTTTGCGCTGCTGTGGTCAGCACTTTCCTCTATATTGTAATTGTGGTTCATGGTGACATATAAGGCAAAATAATGCAATGGCTTGCCAACTTCTTTTGTACCGGGTATGTTGATATTACTCCGTCCCTCTTCTCAGAAGTTCATTCACTCGCTGGTAAAGGCTGGCGACTGGCCGATGACCGCTTGGCACAAGTGGGTTACGGAGAGGCCTTCCCCTTCACCGGTCGCCTCGGGAAACCCTTCCGACTACTCTCACACAGTTTAGCCAGCAGGTCGATGTCGTTCACCGGGATGTGGCTGACGTAGTGTCCATGCGACTTCTTGTGTAAGAGTTGGATGCAGGCCGCAGACCAGTACAGTTCCGCATCCCAATTCATTTTAGTAAAATAGTGTCGACAGTTTCGCTGCAAAGATACTACCACTGACGACACACCCCATATTTTTTTAAAATTATTTCCATTATGCCCGTTGAAAGATAAATTTTAAAAAAGTTATTTTTTAAACACATATTACAATACATTTATCTTACTTTTTCAGCAAAAATATATCAATGTGAATTGTGAACCATATTGATATATTTTCTGCTAACTTACGACTAAATTTTGACAGTGCATATATAAAATCTTTCTATACAAAAACACGATAAATAAAATAAAAACTTTATAGACAAAAACATTGCTTATATCTGGCAATTTTTAAAATTTGAATAAAAAATGAAAAGCATAGGTGAAATTTTACTAAAATATACTTTTAAAAATTATTAAGTGAATTAAATGTTAGTGTTCATAGTGTATGTAATTTGTTAGTAATATATATAAAAGGTTGATAACCGAAAAATTATTCATGTGTTAGTTACGATGCGGGGTGTTTTACTCTGTTCTTGTAATGTGGGAATACTTAGGCAAAACTTCGAGACTTATGCAAATTTATGAGACTTATGCATCAGCGAACGTTTTATTATCATTGCCGTACCGTATAATTTATTACTGTGTTCTGTTTTGATTATTGTAAAATTTGTCCTTATAGAATTGTTCTGCGTCGTTACGATTGGGGGTTCAAATTCATTCAAATGTTCTCTTCGCAACTATGTCCATGTCATTTCGTTCGCTATTCCCTTTGTTAGTTTGTTGTGTATGCGAATGTGCACATGTGTGTGTAAGTGGACTGATTTACTGCTTGATACAATCATTTACCAAGTTTTTGAGACCGAATGTAAATGAAGATTTTTCTTAATTTATTAAAACCGTATTTCTGCGTATGTGAGCAGTAATCTTTTTCAGTTTTACTTTTGTATATTTCCCTCATCCTCTTCTCACGTCTATTTTTTTTCTTCTTTCTCTTTCTTTTCTTTCTTATGTTGGTTGTGGTGGACCATTATTTCAAATATTCTGCTGATGATGACCAGTCTGACTATTTGGAGAAATAGTGGCAGTAGTATTTTTCAACCCCATGCTGGTTTAGGCCTGGGTTCATGACACTTAATCAGCCGATTCGGAATGAGGTTTTTCTTAGTTCCATTAATAAATAATGTTTCCATTTTATTTAGGTACCTAAAAAAAGATAGAAAAATGTTAAAAGTAATACCTAATGTTTAAAATGGATTTTTAAAAATGAAAAATCTTTCTTGGGGCTTTTATTTTAGTTTTAATTCCAAGCTAATTTTTAAATCTAATTTCTAATAAACAAAATACATTGCTGTATTTCAAAGCAAGTTTAAACTGATTGGTATCATTTTTTTCCGATTAAAAATTTTTAAAAAATCAATAAAATTTTAAATCATCTATATTCAGAATACTGTCTACACAAAGTTCCTTGATAAAAATATTTCAAAGTTAAAATATACTTTTCTGAATCGTTATTTGAGAAAAATTACCTGATTTAAATTTTAATTAATCTTATTTGAAATAAATATTACTTACTTTAAGTTTAAAATATTACAGAAAGCATCTTTTTTTAAATGGAGTGTGTGTTTTTATGAGTCGTTGACAGATCTATCGAGAGACTTATGTCTTGGAAATTTAAGTAAGGAGTACTGTACATAAGTGTAGAAATTACTTGACGAATACAACCTGAACGCCAGTTTTATATATTTTAACTACTCAGTAATCTTAAAAATTTAAGAAAATGTTCTAAGCAATCTAATATTTTATTGAATTTCAGGTACTTAATAGCATTACTTGCAAATTCGCTTGTTGAGGAAATGTTAGAAAAGTCAAAACAAATTTAAATTTATAATTACCGCTCTTATTGTCTGATGTCGTGTATTGACGCCCGTATTTACAAAAATCGATACACATATAAATTAATTCAAAATTATTTTTTGAATACTGCGAGTTGTTGAATTGTAGTCAGCTTTTCCATTTATGATTAATAAATACAATTTTAATTTAAGAACAACATCGCTTGATCGCTACAAATTAATACAGAATTTTTAAAAAATTGAAAGTTTATAAATTATTCTTATCAAAACTTAAATGAAAACAATTCTTGTAAAAATTCATTATTCATCGAAAAATTATTTTTCTTAAGCCAATAATACTCAAGTGTCTATATTTTTTTGTTCATAAAAACAATTATAAGCTTTTTCTAATTAAACAGTGTCTTAGTTTTATTGCCTTTTTTATTTTACGATTCAGGGTAGATTTTCTATAACTGGGGTCCTGTTTGAAAAATTGATGATTTTTTAAAATTCTTATTGATCTTTCATCTTAATAATAACACAAATGTTTCGACGATAAATTTTGATTTTTATTGTTTTGTGCATCGAAGTTTTATATTGCATATCCTCTTTTATAGCGAATTTTTGGAAGTACCTAATTTCATTTTTTCTGTCAAGACGTGTTTTATTCTTGTCATTAAGTTTTTAAAAATACAATTCGTAATATATGCAAGCGACAAAATATAAAATGAATCGTAATTCTAATTCATATACATGAAGAATAATGTTACAATTTTAATTTATTATTTAATATTTGCAATTGACATTTACTTTAGAAAAATTATTAATTATAAATATTTTAATTATATTATTTATTAATTATAATATAAAGAAAAATAAAATCGTTGATAATGCTTATATAACTTATCAATTGAAATTTTAACTTATTAATATATATATTATATTTGAAAACTACATTATTATTATTATTATTATTATTATTATTATTATTATTATTGTTGTTGTTGTTGTTGTTGTTGTTGTTTTTGTTGTTGTTATTTATCTATTTACTTAAATATATTGGTGCACATATGGACGCATTTGTGCACATTTTAGTCAAGCTTTTTTTCCTTTAATTTTTATAAAGCATTTTTTGCTGAGAATAGTAAAAATATTATTTTCAGTTTACAAATTCCATTAATTATTCGAGTCAAAGCACGGTGATCAAAACAATAAAGGTAATGATACTATTTACACTATTTATATCGTTCAGACTGCTGTCTTCATCTTTGTTGCTATATTCACGACGTTTCGGCCGCTGTACGCTCCGGCCTACTTCAAAAGTCCGGACAATATAAATAGTGTAAATAATTACAATACCTCATCTCAATAATATAAACAGATGATGATACTAGTCAAAATATACTTTTGAATAACGAAAATTCGTCCATTTCAGAAAATCAGATAGTATTTAAATATCGAAAGCTTAAACTAGATACCACCACGGACGAAAAGCGCATTTTAAATAATTTAAATGTCTTTTGTAAAGTTAAATTTTGGCTTCATATGAAAAATAATAGCCTAAAGCTAATCCGTGAGAAAAGAAAATAAATTTACGTATGTAAATAAAGTTTTTAGATATTTTTTAAAACATTGCCACGTTTACTCAATAAACATAGATGAAAAATGTGAACAAATATGTTAAAATCTCTTAAAAATCTAATATTGGTCCTAGAGATATTTTTGTAAATTAGTAAATTTACTGATTAATTAACTGGATTTTGTAAAAGCAATGTTTCCTGTTCTTTAAAATACCATAAAAATAGCGTTTATTGAAGCACGGTAACCTGTGAACTGTCATCAAGTTCATAGGTGAAAAACACATTTTAATTCTCATCCCCGACTCTTAAAAAGCGCGCAAAAAATAAAAAATAAAAGAAATACGGAACAATAAGAGTGCAATCATCAAGAAACTGGTATTTTTATGTTTAAAAATAAATTATTTCTAACCTTATAAGAGGAATAATGTTAAAATATGATTTTTATGAAACTTAGTAATATGAATACTTTTATTTTTATGTTACTTTAAATTACTTAAAAACTAGTGAAATAATGCTTCTGACTTTAATTCATTACTTTTATTTTTTTTATTATTTTCTTACCTGTTTGATGTCATTTAATTGCACCCATTAAGGTACTTTTTAATTATTCTGAATTTAAGATTTTTTAAAATAACGAAATTGCTACTAACAAAAAATAATCCTGAAACTGATAATGAATTATGGAATTCATAGTGTCATTTGATTGCTTTCACTTCGATTTCTTTCAGACATAAATTGTCATAAAACATTATCGACATCTCCAAATATAATGTAAACTTTAAAAAAAACCATAAGGAAATGCATAAGTCAGATTATAAAGAAATAAAAAAAAATCAATAATTGCTAAATAAGCAGGAAAACACAGTCACTCGAAAAAGATGCACCCATATCGATGGATTGAGAAACACAAAACTGATTGATTGATTAAGATAGATATTAAATTGACATTAAATTAATATGATATTACTCTTTCGATCAGAAAGAGTAGCCAGGAGTGGAGGTAATTAAAATTTATTTCTTTTTTTAACCTCCGTATAAAAAATAATCTAACAGTTTTGAAAATAATAAATTTTTAAAAAAATTCAGGACGAAAGTGGCATCAAACTTTACATTTTTCGCTTCTTCAAACATATGTAATAAAAACATATCCTTATTTAATAAAAAGATCCCTTTTATCACCAGCAACCGGAATAATTTCAAAATTTCACTGAATATTATAAGTTTTCAAAAATAAATATTAATTGTAGATTTTTTACCTAACAAATGACAACAAATATTTTATTGAATTATACAAGCACCAAATCGCCACAAAAAATTGTTTGAGTCTTACTGAATTATTTTTTTAAGATTTCAAGACAAATTTTAAAGACTTTCTGTTTTGATATTGCATCACTATTTTACTGAAATAACATCTTTATGGATTTTTCTTTATAAAACTACAAAAAAATTTGTCATCACCCCTAATTTCAAGTGGTCACGATGTATCTATAAGAGTGAGATGACCAAAAAAAAAAAAAAAGAGATTTCCACAACGTTTTCTAATAAAATAACTTATCGTAAAATTAATTCGACAGTGAATGTGCCGAAAACTTTATTTAAATTGGATAATTCCCTGACTTTTAGCAATTTAAAAAAACAAAACAAAACAAGTCTAACATTTTTCGCTTTCATTTTGGAAAAAAACGCAATCATTTTGGTAGTACATAGTTTAAACGCTAAAGTTTCGAGCGAATATCATTCACCTTCAGGATTTAACATGTTTCGAAGATTCGCATTTTGTTTGTCATGCAATGGCTGTTTGCAAACTCAGCAGCCAAGTGGTATAGACGGGGAAATAATGGCCCCTGATTCCGTGCATGGAATGTTGTACGTTTTTTGAATGTTAAGTGTTATATTTAAGTTACCTATATTTTTATTTATTTATTTTTTTATTTTTATTTTTATTTTTTTTGGCCCTTATTTACTGGCTCGACTTCCAGCTGTACACTCTCTGCCCTGCTGCCAGATATCATTCTCAAAGATGGATATGTCTGGATGGAAAGCGAGCAACAGAATGAGGAGGGATGCTCACTAATTTGGTGCCAGTGTGTGCCAGAAGTGGCGAGTGGTCACAGGTAATTATAGTCAGTTTTAAGAGAAATGTCTGCTCGAATTAAAGTGAGGCGAAGCGAATGCCATCTCTCCGGGGAAATGCGATGCACTGTGGTCGGCTTGGGGCACTTTGTTCATAACTGCTCGTGACATTACAAGAGCTTCAGCTACTGATGTCATCTTCGGTTTCCAACACACGGACGCACGCACACACGCAAACACACATACACACACACACACACACACACACACATCTCCTTTAGTCTGGCCCTCACTCTATGAATGAGAAGAGAAGAGAAGGACAATGACGAAGATACAAAAAGAGGTAGCCACTGAAAGTAGAAAACATGATCGGAATAAAATGTAATGATGTAAGGATTTCCTTTAAAATCCATGCAATAGTTGAGTGACTGCCTTAATACTTACAAAAGTTTAAAAAAGAAAGCATTTTCACTTATCAGGTCACGGGAATCTATCTATAGGGTACGATGGATAAATTGTCGTCTAAATGACGCAAAAATGAAAATAACACTGACATCCCATTTTAAGAGACATATCTAACAAAATTACACAAAAATATCTTGAAATACTAACGAGTAAATTTATTCAATAAAATCGTTATTAGCTTCAACCACGGCCTCCAGACGACCTCGGAATCTGGCGGTCTCCTAATTTAATTTGGTTAATGCTGACATAATACTTGCCTTCAGTTCATCTTTGGAGTTTCACAAGGAGATTTGTTAGTCTCTCGTTCAAATGCGCCTCACACATAATTATCAAGGGTTGCAGAGTGAAGTGTTAGTTGGCCAGATGTAAGAGGTGATGTGGTCAAAGAACTTGTCTGGGTTCTTTTGCTTGTGTGGCATGGTGCAGAATCCTGTTGTCAGACATAGAGTCTTCCATCAGCAGCCATCTTGATCCAGGGCAGAACTTCCTCCTCAAGACACTAGATGTAGGCCTCCGTGTTGAGTCTGAGGCCCTCACCAAGAAATTCGGGAGTTCTTTTCTTATGAGAACGATCAGAGTAAGTTTCCCGAGCTGCCGTACCTTTGTAATCACCATTAGACACATCCAAATCTTTCCGAATTCTTTGCACTGTCCTCCGATTGACACCCAAACACTCTGAAATATCAATATTGGAGATTCCGGTAAGTATGCCATTTCCAAATTTCTGGCGGAGTGAATTGCGTTATGGTACTCTTTTTCACACAGACGGGGTCCAACTGACCCTACTATACTGTGCAGCCAACAAAATAAAAAACAACGCACATGTGCAAAATAAAAAAATATAAAATGGGGACAATTTATTCATTGCTCCCTGTAGCTATCTATTTATAGATAGATAGATAGATAGATAGATAAAAAATTAAAATTAGAAAAATAGGCATAAAATATTTTGTGTAAAGCTATACATACACAAAACGCGCGCACACACACGCGAGCGCGCACACGCACATATATATACAGAAATATAGTTTTAAAGTGTGCTATATTTATGGGATAAGTGCTCAATATCAGAGATAGAGCGTATGTAAATATAAATATAAAAGTGAACATTGAAGTCAACATTCAGAAGCGACAGGCTGTGTCATGCTAGACGCAATCGTCAGTAGTGACTTTTATCGGTACAATCTTTCTTTTCATAATATTTAAAAGATTATCTATGAGATTGGGACCGATGGATTGGGCTATCAAAATATTGAAGCCATTTTTAGACCATCCTGTGGTATTCCTTATCTAAATGAATGGTTCTATTCATATAGATAATGATTTACACATCTTAAAAAATTCATGCTTTTGGAGTAGATTTTCTATGGTTGGATCAATAAGCTCTTGAGATCGTTTTAGACGTTAAATTGACGTTCACCATGGTGTGATTATTCCTGTATCCACACTGTTTATATCTACGAACGTGCTATCCATGATAATGAACATTCTTTCCCCATAAATGTAGACACTTTTAAACTGTATATATATATATATATATATATATATATATATATATATATATATATATATATATATATATATATATATATATATATATATACACTATCGATTCTCCCGTCGAATTCGACATATGAGAGTCAAGCAGATCAGTTACTAGGAAACCGACAGCCTGACAACAGCACATGAGATTTGATTATAGTCGTGAAGGTTTCGTGCATGGCCATCCACACTTTTTGAAAGGCCGAATACAGAGACCTAGTGCACACACACACACACACACACACACACACACACACACACACACACACACACACATATATATATATATATATATATATATATATATGTGTGTGTGTGTGTGTGTGTGTGTGTGTGTGTATGTAAAGTTTATATCATTATTGTCTGTGTTTAATTCATAAAATTTTAAGACGATGCTAGATATGACGACAGAATAAAACAAAAAATCTTACTCTGCAAGTGAAAATTAATTATTTTTTCGACAGTCGAGATTGAATCCAGAAGAGTTTGTTTTTCTGAAATAAAGTATCATTTATCTGATGAACGTTCTCCTTTTTTAGTCGTTGTTACATTTAATTTGTAGATGCTTTTTATCTCAATAAAGCCTAGGACATTAATATGCGACTTCGGTTATGATCGAACTCAATGATAGCAGTCAACCTGACTACCTCGTTGACCATTAATCCAGAATAAGTTTCAATTATTTTTTTATTACTTACACTTTCTAGTTGTACGCTATAATTACAAACGAGATTATTTACCGAGGCACTCACGATGTTAGGTTTCACACAGTCACAATGAACGGGAAGCAACGCACGTATCCATGCGGGTAGTGCCAAAAATCTCCAATTTCCTAGGCATTTCCCTTTTGGGGAAGCCTCCGGCATCAGAAACTGAGTACGACTCTCCCGCTTTAAATACAATGGAGAGAGCACAGACTGGTGAGACCACTTTCTGGATGGGGAGTTTGAGTAATTTCCGCCTTAGAGGTAAAGAGGCTGAAAGGCGAAAAAGTATCAAGGCTTAGTTTAGTTTTTGGCACATGACCCCAGATAGAAGTCATTACTAATGAGAAACTTGGCAACCATCATTCGATATCGAAGCGTCTATGATTTCTCTTTTTTATATTTACAATTTTTTGCGGTGATCTAAAAAATTAGTAACAATCGTAAAATCTGATTCCACATGACGTTATCTCAAAGAAATGTCCAGAACTGTGTGCTAAGATCAAAAGAAAACAGATCTAATGTATGAAGATTTTAATGACTAAGTCAGTGATTCTCAAACGCCAAGTGTGCTCCGAAATATTGTCTCGACGAAAATATCGATTATTATTTTCCGTCAGTGAATTCGAAATCCTTTCATAACTGTTCCTTCTAATATTAGACTTCAGTTATGTGAAGAAGAAGAGTTAGCCACCATTTCTGGTAACCGAGGACTCGAAATAAAACATTTGATGGTACCCATGGATACATTTTGGATTTCAATACAAAAGGAATATTCCACATTAGCTAAAAATGCTTTATCAGTTTTATTGCAATTTTCTACTTCTTATTTATGTGAATTAGTTTTCTCAACGCTAAATAACATGAAAAATAAGAAGCCAGAAAGGTTAGAATCAACTGAAGAAGAAATGAGGGTCTACTTATCTCACATTCGACCAAACATTGATGAAATCGTGAAAAAACGCTAGGCACCGGTTTCACACTAAATACACAGGTAGTTGAAATAAGGTAAGTTCATATTTGTGTATTTTTAAAAAATTTATGGTTTTATTTCATAACAATTAAGTGTATACACTTAAAAATTTTGCTAAGTGTACCGTGATATTTTCATTTGGTTCTAGGTGTGCTGTTGTTTAAAAACGTTGAGAAACACTGGACTAAATGACTAAGTGACTAAAGCAACGATCAACTTGTTTGCTTCTGGCAAGGACAAAAGATGAAATTTTGTCCAACGTTCATATTTTCCGACATTACACTTTATTTATTTTGTTTAAACATTCAGAAATTAATGTGAAAAAAAAAGAATGTTTGCTTGGTTCATAAAAGCTCCGTTTAAAATTGTTGATAGAAATTATTGGATTGTTTCCTCCAGTAAAAAATAGCTCACTACTCTATTGCGCCGCCTTAATAAATATTAAAAATGACTCGATCAAAACGAAATATGAAGGTTAAAATACTCTTTATGCTTCGAATTTTAACTACATACATCGTTGTGCAAATTATTTGAAACAACCGATTTAGTTTCCTTTCTTTAACCATACGTCAGTTTTAGACCCACTGGAATGACAGGGTATAATCCATTTCTATTTTTCCTCAGATTAGTGGCGTGCAGTAATATGAATCTAGTTTCGGGGTGTATGGTGAAATTTGTTTGGCCTTGAAAAATATTGCGTCATCCGTGATTGCATCAGATTTTTATCACGCCCAGACACTATTGTCCCGTGTGTCGGTTAGTTGTCCTACGGGCATTGTCTGTTACTTCAAGGAGGCGTACAAAGATTTTAACGCTGAACGAACAGACTGGCAAGCCTTACCAGTGAGCAAATCAAAGTAACAGACTGGCCCGGAAACTCTCCTGATTTAAATCTAATCGAGAATCTGTGGTCAATCTGCAACGAAAGACTTCTTGGAATGAACATACAAAGTACAAACATGTGCACTTGGAGATGTTACATTGGAAAAATACGAAAAATCTAAATTGTAACGGAATTATTAATTTTGTTTCAATTAATTTTCACAAGGGTGTAAGTAACTTTAGTGTTAAAAACTTTAGCACGCTTCAGATTTTGAACACATTCAATGACTCAAAAACTAAACTAGTGACCTTCCACCATCGCCGATCGAACCCAGATCTTTCCCCAATCGTGATGAATGGATATTTTCTCAAAGAGGCCTCTTGACTTGAGCGCCTATTGAAACTTAAACTCAACCCAGAACTAAAGTGGAACTCGTACATACGATCCTTCGCTAAAGATACTGGGAAAATGGTCGATTCCCTGTACCGCTCCAGCAAATACCTGACTCCTCCTGCTATCTTCTTCCTTTACAAGTGCCAGATAAGCCCGAAAACGGAGTACTTTCCACTCTTGATAGAATCCAAAAGCGTCCATGCGTCTATGCAGGTGACGATTTTCCACTTGGCAACCCCTTTCTCACAGACGAGATGTCGCAAGCCTCTCGGTGCTCTATCGCTATTTCCATGGAGAATCTTTAGTCGAACTACATGCCTTAGTTCCACCAGTCATAACCTTCATGGCTAAGACCTCCTACGCTACGCGAACCACCCTCATTCCTTTCGTATTCGATTGGTGAGATGTAAGTTTCATTCAAGTTTCTTCCCACGAACCACTGTTTTGTGGAACCGACTTTTGAAACGTTGCTTCTTCGATCGCTACAAATTTAACCTGTTCAAGTCTAGAGTTAACCGTTATCTCCCACACATATCCATATAAGCTGTGCTTCTTAATCTGTAACCCTCTACATCAAGCGTCCCCCGGGCCTTGTACAGGGTGAACACTACTGTAAAAAATAAAATAAATTAAGAATTTGAAAAAAAATTAGCCCAAATGAAAATGTAAGGTGTGTAAGTTTTTATTAACACTTAAACCCTTGATTTAGCTTGAAAAATAGGTGACAGTTTTTTTTATGACTAAAACTCATGACTTACTATGAAATTATAAGGCGAGTTTATTCTTATGAAAAATCTTGATTTAGTTTTTAAAAATCTCAGGTGGCTAAAGTTTTAAAAGCTTTATACTTAGTTTAAGGTTGTAAGATTTTGGGCATTTTGATTTTCAAAATTCGTTTATTATAGATCAACATTATTTTAAATATTTATTGAGGCGGCTCAAGGCGCCGCAGGAGCGTAAATCCGAACAGCTTATTGTCAGTCAGCTTATATTATTCTAGCAAAGGATCAAATGACAGAGGTAGGTAGATGATGTACCTTCAGTTTTTTCACAAGGAAGATTCTTGAAAATCAGCATTCGAAATCTTGCCTTTTAACCGAGTTAAAATAACCAGACGTTAACATTTGAGAGAGCTACTCAACTATCTTTACCACGAGGCAACCCCATCAGGAATTTATTCTTACTGAATTTTATTTAACGCCAGAATGAAAAGGTCACGAGTTTTGCTTAACCAAATCTAAACTATTTATATTTTATGGGATAACGATATATAAATTTTTATATATCAAGAACAGCTTTTGAAAGAAAATATGTATGACAGATTGGAAAATATTTTTGTGAAGCGTTTCATCCGTTAAGACTTCATCGAACTGTGTTTATTTACGTTGTTGTGACTACACATGCGCACGAAAGAGTGGCGCTGGGAGTTGTAAAATTTAGAAAGATATTTTTTTTGCAATCTAGTAAATTGACAGAGTTGGTCATGGCTGCTCCAGTTACTGCTACGCAGTAACTACTTATTTAAGACGCAGTAACTACTTATTTAAGACGTTTCATACGCAGTAACTACTTATTTAAGACGTTTCATACGGAGAAATATTTTGTGAATGGATCCAGAATGCCCAGCTAACAAAATCATGGAGTTTTACTTTGAAAAGACTGACTTCGAAAATTTCAGAGGTCATCCAAGAACCGCCATATTCACAACGCTGAACCGAGACATTCAAAGAACAAGGCAGGAAGTTCACACTTTTCCTTTGGAGGAGTTTACAATCAAGGAAGATCTGTAACGAATCCGCAAACTCGCAGAGGACAGAGAAGGCTGATAAAATATTGTTGAATCAGTATACAATGTCATTGACATGTTAATTCATGACCTAAAATCGAAACAGTTTTGATGAAGTTGAATTTAGTCGAATTCATCTAGATTTTTTTTCTTTTTGTTTCCATTAATAAATATCCCACATTGTGATAACAGAAGATCTGTCAAGAATTGTA
Organism: Acanthosepion lycidas; assembly: GCA_963932145.1. NCBI lineage: Eukaryota > Metazoa > Mollusca > Cephalopoda > Sepiida > Sepiidae > Acanthosepion > Acanthosepion lycidas. Next base: position 183,740 of record OZ010575.1, read on the forward strand.
AGAAACTGGACGCAAATTTATTGTGGCTGAAATAGCGATTAAAGCACTTTCTAGATATTTTGTCTTAGTGAATTATTTTCTTTTTAATTAAAGTTGCATTTTTATGTCAGAATTGTGGTCAGTTTTGTTACAGTGAACAACCAATACATATATGGGAAAACAATATATAAATTTTTATATCCAGAACAATTTTAGCGGAAAAGACTATGACAAAGTGGAAAAAGTGTTCGTGTGACGCGTTTCGTCCTTAAGGTTTCATCGGACTAAAATCATGTTTAAGTTGATGTGACTGCTCACGGAAGAGACAGGACACTGAGAATTTAAAATTTAAATTTAATTTTTTTTTAAATGTATGCTTTTGGTATATAATCTAACCGATTTCATTTGTTTTCTTTTTGATAATGCTTCCATCGCTGTTGTTATAAAATATCCCACATTGTGGTGATAGAAGATCTGCTAAGAATGGTGAAACCTTGTTGGGTTAATTTACTGTGCATGATCTTGCGATTAAAGCATTTTCCAAACATTTTCGTCATAGTAAATTGCTTTCTCTTTTCATTAGAGTTGCAGTTTTTTAAACCATATTCTATTACCGTGTAAAAGATCCCAATGCCCGTTTTTTTTTAAACGATAAATCAAATACATAGTTGAGAACCGTTTTTAAGCTGGAAATTTTTACATTTTTTAATCATTTCACTCCAAGCAAGGCGATAATGCAACTAAGACGCAAGTGGTTACTGGGAGTGAAATTGAATGAGAAGACTTTAGTGAAGAGAAAGGACAATATTTCGATGTTTATTTTAAAGTTTGCCGAATTTACGATGAAAACATCTCAGACAATGTCAGCCGTTTTATTAAATTTGAAATAGACTTTAGGATGACGTTAACCGATCCATTTCATAGGTAAGCACAAAATAAAAATGTCGTGAAGATGACAAAATACAAAAAAAAAAAAAAAAAATCAGCTTTTAAAACTACAACTTTGTATAGTTGTTAAAGAAAACAGTCTCTTCGAATGAGTGAAGCGACTCGTCTCCTTGTCAAGGAAGAGGGAACGGGAGGAGAGTATACTGACAAGTAGCAAACAGAAGTGGAAGAAGGTTGGGCTGGATAAAATGTGAATGGAGCCCAGGGCCGCACGATTTCCATCAAATGACAATCAATCAGTGTAAAAGGAGCGAGTCTCCTTATGGGCGTTAAGTGTGCAAATAATAAGACTTAGATTAGCCTTAATCAAAGCTAATAAACGATCATTTTCGCATCTCAGCGTTGAAAATGATACATGTGCCAAGCAGGAAAGACAAGCAACCGAGCAAATGCTCAATAATTATACTCATTAAATTCCTCAGCTTGTAAATCGTACTGGGGCCTTTTTGTTTTTATTCAGTTCCCCACCCACCGTGAAGGCACTGGTCAGTAATTAGAGTCGCTGTTTTGAAATTTACTGCTTCTTCACGTGAATTTATTAACAAAATGATAGAGGAAGTCACCGCATATCAATTTTGCTCATCTTTACAAAACCAATATTTATTCAAATAGCGATTTTGTACGAGGGGTGCTGAAAAGTTCTCTGTTCATCCAAAGAACTTCTGCCATTTGGTCAGATCGTGGAAAATGGATGAGCCCGAGAACTTTTCTGTCGTTGTATTATTTAAATATTAAAGCAGACCAACATTTTGGAATGAATATAAAGACCATAGTCATTTTTAATGCATTTAAGTCATATTAATGAGAAAATGACTTTATGGTTGTTTTCTTTTACTGATACAAAGTCTTTAAAAATCCAAGTTGTCAACTACATCCAAGTTAATAACTATATAAAATTAAATCTTCTTTGTTTTTTGAAACTGAAATTTCCTTTTTAACGTTCATGAATTAATTTCGATTGTTTTGATGAAATATAAAAAAAAATCACGGAATTTGACAAAAAATCTCATTTATTTTTTTTAATTTAATGTCCTGTCTTTTCAGGACGTAGGCGATCGTGGTTCTCCAAATCTTCCTTTTGTTTTAATTCTACCATAATTTCTTAGGAAAGTTAGTGAGGTGGCTTCCCCTTTCCTTTTCCACAGTTTGGAATTCAAAGTTTTCTGTCTTATAAACTGATTGCCACGCAAGGCTAGAAAGCACAGTCTACTCTACTATTTAGCCTATCAATGCAAAATCTGTCCACAACATATTTTCATGAGATGTATTATTATTATTATTATTATTATTAAAGATATCAATTTTCTTTTGTTAAAGGACAAGGGTTAAAAAAACCAATATCACTAGACTATCCGCTAATATAGCCGACTGTTACTGAATGTTGCATTTATGGGCTTTGTGGCAAACCATGGCAATGGTTTATAAGTTCCTCGTCTCAGAGAACATTACGCCAGCAGTGAAATCGTCCTTCAATGGATGTTCCAGATTTGTAGCCTTATTTTTATGATCCTGTTAATGGTAACGTGGGTCGAGTGGTTCCGACCATAAAACCGGAGTTCGAATCTCGCTATAGTCGTCAGGAAAGTGACTTCTTGATGTTAATGGCCTAGGGGTGGCGATCCTAGTATGCATCACCGTCGGTGGTTGAGTCACCGTGACCGAGGGTTTGACTTGTTCAGACTGTTGATCATGTCAGATAATGCGCTCTGATAATGTAATGTTGTCCATGTTCAAAATAGCCAAGGAAAAGAAAGGCTGTAGGTCGATAGAGTAGGTGGGAAAGAAAACTTGAGTATATCAACTACTCCTTAAATCTTACTCTAATTTGGCTATTTGCCATATTTATAAGTAGGGGCAGTCTATTGTCACAATAGTAGGGAAAAGAAGGAAGTACGCTGAGTCCGACTCTACAACACGCTCTCTCCCAGAAACTGTAACTAAGTATAAACCACAGGTGGGCTGTGTGGGTGTTGAACAAACACAAATTTGCCTGGACAGATTTTTGTAATAGAGATTTGCTAGCCGCACTAGCAGAAAGGCGTACTCGGATATGAGTCGCCAACTTTTACTTGTTTTATACTGGTACTGGTAAAATCTGAGATTTCGATTTCAAGGTAAACAAATCTATATTAGTGTAACGCAATACTGCTATCTCTATATGTCATGTCATCATTTGGTATAGAACTTAAGGTTACATCTAGCCAGTTCAACTGTAAACTGATGAGATCTCGACGCTAGTCTAGTACTGCTCTTATATTCATAAAGTCAATGTACCATAGTGAATAGCTCATCCGAACAATTACCATGAAAGTATTTACATAAAAAACACAGGTAGACAATCTTACGGCGGTTGGAAATTGACTGAAGCCGAGCCTCCAGATCAGGACCAAAATATTGCTGATTCTTTGGATTTTATCAAGGAGATCAAGATAAACAGCAGGGTCACTGGACCATATGTGGCAGAAATATTCTAAGCATGAATAAATAGTAGACTTATAGATATGTAAGATATATTCTGGAGAGAAAAATTTTCTCGCACGACACGCTCAACCAACTTTTTTCGCATCTGAGCTAGCAATGGATTCAATAAAGTCTTTACACTTAATGTCAGCTGAGAACGTTGACCCGAGAAAACTTATGGAAATGCTTGTAGACGCAACTATAATTAACAAAAACTGATTTCGTAAAATGCAACCAACGCAGTCTAACCCAAACTTTTAGAAGATTATATGAACAGATCAAAGGACTTGTAACCAATCAAACAGTAACATGTCTGAAATAATCAATTGTTGACACTAGACACTATGTTGAGAAAATGATAGAATTTCTCTTTTATTTGTTTTTCAAATATTTTCCTTTTTTATTATTACTATTTCTCGCAATAAAACAGTATTGACTATACGATCCTAAAACAGCGATGTATTTTTGTAATTATTTGTAATATTAACTCGTTTTGTTTGTTTTTTTGTTTCTCGTTGATCTGGGATCATATACAGAAACTCAAATGATTGCTTCTCGTATCAAAGTGTCATTGTTTTAATTTGGTGTAGGTCCAGAAGGAATGTGATATTCGATTTCAAAAACTCTGGACAAATTTGTAAGGTTTATTTAAAGAATTATTATAACTTGCAAATTTTGTACGTAGTATGTGCGCATGTTAATTTTCCAAACAAAAAATAGCCACAAAAGCGATTTGACCGCTCCCACTAATGGCAAAGCAATTTTAAAGTAGATAATCACACTTCTTTATATAATTATCTAACAAAAAAGCGTTTAAAGAATCTATTTAAAAAAGCAAGGTCCATTAAGAAGTTCAAAGTATTTTGAGTGTCGTGGTTTTTACGCATATCATATTTTGGTTTCACTGGCTTTGTTAAAGTCAATTATTTTGCTGTCCTACGTTATTCAATGAAAATATTTCCTGTCTTTGTTTACTGAATTCATCTTGGAAGCCTCTTCATTGTCTGTAAAAGCAGTACAATGAAGAAGTTAGCGACTATTCGCAATATGGATTTCGTCATCCGTTCTGTATAGTTTTTCTGACCACATATTTTCTTTCTTTTTTCTTGCAACATGTATTAACGTCATTTGACATGTCTGTATCGCTATTATCAGCCGAGCGTCTTGTTATTGTCAGTTAAACATGAATTTAATCTTATTTTGAACGTTCGTTCTTGTTTTCTGGTCTTTCGAGTTTAGAAAAGAAATAATGAGCTAAAGCCTGTTGACCCGTTCCCAAATATCACTTTTCCATTTTCAATCTTGGCTATGATATGGATTTGCATTCTTATCTTAGGCAACTATGTCTAATCGGTCAATTGCAATCACCCTGTTTGTATTGAGTAGTATTGATGTTTTTGATAAATAAATAATTCCCATTGAAGTCGGAGCTGGTAGTTGTTTTTATTATTTTCGTTTATAGAAAACAGAAGAATATACGTTTTTTAAGGAAATCGTTTTTTATAATAATAATTAGATTTTTGTTTGTTAATATCATCTTCAAGCCTCATCAAGAACGATCTGTTACGCAGAATAAAACGATTTCCTTAATATTCTTGATGAGGCTTGAAGATGATATTAACAAACAAAAAGCTAATTATTATTATAATTTTATTTTTAAACTCAGATCGCTATGATGTTGTCACTCAGGAAGGTTCAAAATGTTTTGTCTACTGGAGGAAAAAAGTAATTCCTCAAATTCAGTAAACGCGGATGAATTTAAAATGTATAACATGCATTACACATTTTTTTTCAAACAACTTTTAGGTGGACAATGTTTGTGCTGATTTTCCAACCGAAAATCTGCAGCAAAAGCAAAAGATTCTTCATGTTTATTCAATTGGTTCAAAATCGACTCATAAAAACGAAGATCTTCCCAAAGGAATCGCCTTTATTGAGTTGGTAATTAAATTTGAGTCGAAATAATCGAGTTAAGATTCTAATGTCCCCACCATATGCTTCGAGCAGCTGTTAAATAATAGCCGAATAGAAAAAAGCTTCCTTGTCTACCATTTCAGTGAATTCGCAGTCATTTATCAGACTCGTCCGCTGAGCGTCCCATTGAAGATGAACTTGCATGTAATAAATGCATAGAGGGCCATCGTCCAGTCCGCTGATCAGACCCTTGGGATTTTGCGAGCCGAAAATGATACAAAAATCCCCCACACTCCTTTTCTGGAAATTCACAAATGCATTGGGGAGCGAGTTTCTTGTTCGACCTTTGTTTTCCTTTGTGTCGTTTATATCAAATTTCGTCGAGACAGTGACTGGTGCTACAATTTCAAAATGCTATGGTTGGTGAGGCTACTTGCTCTACAATAAGAACATTAATCATAATAAAAATAAAATAAATATAACGAGAAAATGTATATTCACCGATTTCTTTATAAAAATTTATGAAGATTTTATTACGTGGGGTCTGTCGGTGGAGTTGTGTATTTGTAAGAGTTCGGATTTTGAATGTTACATTTTATGACAAGCAAGCAGACCCTTCCCACTTGGCGCATCAGAATCTTTCTCAATCACAGTTTCCCTTACCTTTTTATTGTCAGACCATATCTATATAGCTTATGTAATTATTATGGAAGAAAGATAGCGTATAAATTTATATCTTTTTTGATAGTCCGCATTAAATTCAATTCAAAATGAAAAAAAAATCACATCTTTAATCCAGTTACTATGGTTACAGACAATTTTTATTCAACGAATATAAAATTTTAAAATGAAAAATAATGAAAATAGTGTCAGTATACACACACACGCGCACCAACGTTCCAACTCATATATATATATATATATATATATATATATATATATATATATATATATATATGTTTTAAACCAGGAATCCGAAGTCTCAAGCCCTTGCTTACATATCGGAAATTTTTTCTTGAGGACATATGAGGCTGTATTTTAACCACCCACCGATGCATTTACATTTCACTTGCTTTTCTTCTCTTCCGCTTCTTTTTCCCTCTTCAAAACCTCCTCCTCCCTTTTTTTTAAAATAAAAAGAAGCGTTCGGTCGTCATTTGATAAAAATTCGCCTGAGGATACCATAAGGTTGAAATCAAAATAGCGAAATTCAACTGATCTCCTGGTATTTAAAGTATATATATATATATATATATATATATATATATAATGAGACAAAGTGGAAAATTTATTAACGACGCGTTTCGCCCCGAGAGTGTCTGCTTTCTATGCTTTCCTCAGGTTCCAGTGAAAGAAACAAAAATCTATGTGAGGAAAAGTGCTTTGGTATATCTGAGGAACAGTAATGATCATGAATCAAATTAAAATATATACCTCCAATCATTCTAACCTGAAGAAGCAAAACTGGGCAGGATTTCTCGGGGCGAAACGCTTATGTTTCAGATACATACATATATTAACTCGTTAACCTACTCAGATACGAGTATCTACTAAAAATAACGTCTAAAGATATATATATATATATATATATATATATATATATATATAGTAATGATACAATATGGTAATCCGTATGGAATTTCCAAGATGATATATATCCAGGGTGCACTTTATGTCAAAAGACAGACCAAAATTATAATTAATTAAAGTGTCAAAAGACAGCAAAATTAAATTAATTAAAATGTATCTACTGTAACTTGCCTTAAATTTAATAACTCAAAAATGAAGGATTTGCGGACATGTCTATACTAGCTTAAAACTCGCCCTATTGGACGGTATTTATGTTTGTCATAGAAAAGCACGTCAGGCTATATGACAGTGCCGTATAGGATACAAGTTCGATTCCTGTCGGAGGACGCATATTTTCTATGACAATTTCTCGGGCATTCAGGCCGGTAAATGTTGTTAATACTGTTTATTATAAACAGAGCATTTACTTAAATATTTGTATCTATAAAAAAGAATGTATAAACATAAAAATGTCTTTATTATTTTTTTTTTTACATACATACATACACATATATATATATATATATATATATATATATATATATATATATATATATATATATATATATATATATATATATATATATATATATATATATATATATATGATACGAGTTCAAATGACTAAACATCAAATCTTTTGTAATCCACTCTTCGTCGGGCCGAGATCTTTTCTGCGACGCTTCGTATATATAAATGCAAGAATTTGCTGGGACATTCTTCACATTTTCACTGTGTATGCCTTCCTATAAAGGTGGATATTTATGAATTAAAGATAATTTTAGCACATTTATTTAGTCACACAATAAGGATCGAACCTGCATTAAAAATCATCTCTGTCACTATCGCTCAACGTGTCTACGGTAATCGAGCTTTCGTTTTTCAGCCATTTTGTTTTAGATTTATTTATTGATATTTCTTTACTGGACAGAGAAATAATGAGACACACTTAAATATAGACTTCCCTATGTTCATTGTAAACATTTCTTCGTTTTGAGAATACCAAATAACCAGGCAGTCATGACTCTCCACAGATTCCTTCTCTTTATTATATTCTTGAGAAGGGTAGTGAAATAGTTTTCCGTGGTCTCCACAGTTTTTCTTCTAGACTGGTTTCCATTCAAGGCTAGAGATCCCAATTTACATTGGTATTTAACCGATATATGGAGAGAGAAGAAATTCCTAAAGGCATTTTCCAAAGGCATTAGTGCAATGGAAATCAACAAACTAAGCCAGAAATTGAACTCGGTTTACCGAACATATTCCAAACCGATAACCGTTAAGCTATTCACGCATTCGTTAAGTTGACGACGTGTTTTCTAAAATGTATTTCGACCCAAAGCTGCAAAAATGAAATACTTTATATTTTCGAGTAAAAAGATAAAGATAAATCTTAAACTGTATTGTTTCATATATTCATAATCCAATAAACAAAATTACGCATGAAACTCCTTTCTTACTGTGTTCCACATAGCAACAATTCTAATCTTGGAGTTTGGGGAAAAACATATCGTCTGATAAATGAATATCACGTGACCAGAACAAAATATAAGGCCTTGAAGTCCATCATACGATCGATTAGAGTGAATCTCATCCTGAAACGTGTAGAAGCAGAAAACTTATTTGTATTTTTAGACTTTGATACAATGTTATTCATTTCAAAATTACATTTGTCATTTTGTATATTTTAAAGAATAACTCTGGCGACACAGTGTAAACTAATTAGTCTGGATTAGATGGCCATTTTTATATAAAGTGGTCTTTATTAAAAGTTATCGAATTCAGCATTAAAACTGAATTTATTTCTAACTTTCACGTCTATCACTATCATCGGCTGGTTGTGCTACTGAGTACAAAATAAATAAAAATTCAAAAACAAACAAGTTAATAACTGTTATTTGATGAGGAAGCAAAGTAAATAAAATATTTTGGTGGAGTCATTCATTCAGTCTAACAGAAAATAAGTTTCTACACATTTTCAGACAAATTATCTTAATCGTTTTGTTTCTACCACGATACTGTTTTAAAATAAAAAAGATGAAAAAAACTAACGTGAAAATATTGTGAAATAATGAAGCTATTTAATCTCAGAATTCCAAACAATAGATAGTAAAGAACACTGATAGTTTTGAAAAAGGAAACAGCTTTATTTTAGCAGTTTTGGGATAGTCAAATGCAAATTAAAAATCATCAATCCTGGAAATTGTTTACTTATACTCATTCTGTCTCATTCTTTTCATAAAGAAATATCGTCATTTTTATTCGTTCAGTGACGAATATATATTCGTACGTACACCTATAAAATACGAAAGATGTTAAAAAAAACGTAAGGCATTTACAAATTCAAGTCCTTTATTGCTATAACAATACAACTTTGAGTGTATGCAAACTTACTATGCTACGTTTTAGCATAGTCGCCAATGAAAACAAGTGTTCTCCTCGTAGAACGTGACGTCTGACTAGAGCCACCCTTGTACTTCTGCGACAACAGTATCATCTGTATGGAACTGCTTCTCAGATAAATGTTGTTTGAGAAGTCCAAGAGATAAACTGAAGCCAAATTAGGACCATGCGGTAGATTCAAAGCTCCCTTAAAAATTAAATTACGGTATTAAATAACCCATGAAGGATTTGATATGCCGTTAAACAAACAAGTTTCATTGTTTCAGCGTTTCAATGTTTCTGAGTGCGTTAACTGTCTGACCCTGCGTTATTAAATTCACGTATATTACACCTTTTGCATCCAGAACAGAGTTACCATCAATTGATTGGCTGACTATTGAACTTCGAAATTTGTGGGACGGGGATGTCGCCCATGTGTTAAATGATTAAAATTAGATCGCGGTAACATCTAAGTACTGGTTTCTTGTTCCATACTTTCCTAATGTGAACACTTATAAAATTTAATCATTTGCTTTTTAAATCACCATCATATTTTCACTGCCATAATGGCAACGCGTATTTTACAATAGCATTGATTTAGAAATCAAAACATTACAACTTTCTGCAGGGAAATGAAAGTGGTTGAAGCCAAAGTCGAGTTTTCTATGTTTAGGCTAAGGTCAATGGAATATATATTTTCATACCCCACCATGAATCCGAATGGCTTGTTCAAAATTTGTCTCATCACTGATTACGATAAAAGCTCATGAAAAAGCCATCAAATAATGTTTACAAGAGAATAAATACATCTCATTCACTAATATGAATGGTTAACGTAAATCAAAACGAAAATAAAGAGCATTTTGATATCATTAATTTTTAATTATACGTGCTAATAACCTTGGGAAAGGTATGAATCCATTTATCACCCCAGCTATGGGCAATAACAGGATCTAAGGATTTTTTTCAAGGAATTTATAGTAAGTTAATGTCTCATTAAGTCTTGTTAACAAAGTGATTTCTCCATTAATCACATTAACACTGCTATTTAATTCTTTGTACAAATTGTTTCTTTATGATATAAAATATAAGCTGCACACTCTAATATATATATATTTATCTATATATATATTTATCTATCTATCTATCTATCTATCTATATATATATATATATATATACATGTGTGTGTGTTTATATATATGTGTGTGTGTGTGTGTTTCAATGCTTTTGAGCTGAGCCTGTAGTTGTTATGACAAAGAGTCAAAGATATTTTCACAATTTACTAATTTATCTTTTAAAATGACCAGCACAAAATTCTCAAAATTCCGTAGAAAACCTTTAGTAAAAATTTCAACAATCGTAACAGAGGTAAAGTAGATATTTATCAGACTTTTTTGGCTCGATATGGACCATAACTCTGTCGTTGGTGGCAGGTAGGTGTCTGTCTGTATACCAAACAACTGAGAAAGCAATTATAAAATGTTTTAATAAACGTCGAAGTAAGTGGAACAAATCTCATGAGACGGGAAAAAAGAGGGAAATTCGCGTGCAAAACTAAATTTTAAATGTGCTGTCAAAACCAACTATTAAATACTGTGAATCACTCAAAAGAACACTGGTACTTTACGAGCGTAATTTAATGGAAATTTAGTAGAGTGTTTCACAATTTTATCAGGTGAGTCAAATTAATGAGAAATATGTCGTTAAAACTTGTGGCTTAATGAAATGGTGTCTTGGAATAAAAAGACATGATTAAATAAAACATGGATCAGTGCAAAGTGTGAGAAGGGCGATTATGAGTGAAACGATTTGGCTCAGAGGTTAGCCAAGAGAAAAAAAATCGTGGATGATTTTCAATCTTTTGTATAAACCACCGTGGGATTTCCCAGTAATTCGAAGATAAATTAATGCAATTATGAATAAATATGAAAAATTTACGTACAAAAAGTGCTGCGGTAGCGGGGGAAGGAAGCAGAACAAAAAGACTCGCCCATAAATTTAGTTAACGTTCATTACAAGTAGAAAGGAACTAAAGAGTTTAAAAGCCAGCAGGATGAAATAACACGACACAGATGCCAGGCGAGAAACGTCAGGAAGTTTGAAAAACCCTTCCAGACTCAACTAAGCAGAAAAAAAAGGCAAAATGATGTTGATCTGAAAGCACACAGTACGTTTCCCCTCGGGCGGGCAGAGAATAGTCGATGGCGCCAGGCGTCCATTCGCAGAGCCTCAAAGTGAAGCTGCCATATGCGACTAATCATACACTACAATTACTCAACACTAACCAAGCATTTGCTGGAAGAAATAAACCAAGTTTTAACTAGCAAGATAACTTGGTGTTACTCTGGTTAAATAAATTTCACAAATCATTATCAACATTTATTAGAATGTATTTCATTTTTTCACAACCTATTTTATTACTAAACCGAACATTAACACGTGATATAATGAGTATCAATGCAAGGAAACTTTACAAAAGTAATGATTTATTCATTGAATGTATATTCGCACTAGTATTAAATGGTAGTTTACACTGGATACCAAGTGACAGCCAGTCTCCTCAGTATTTTAGCTGTTCTCAATAATGCTGTCGTTTGTATGATATCCGACTATTCTTCTGAGAAAGAAGGTTGAAGGAGATAGTTCTTTCAACCTTCTGAAATCTGACATGTTCTTTGGAACGTTGCGTTTGAATTTAGAATTTCCAGAAGATTTTGTTTTTCATTCTCTAAGACTTATTCTGTCCTGTACTTACACCCCTGATCTGTATGATCAAACGCAATCACTTTCACAGTTCTCTATGGATCAGTTTCTCCATCTACTCATGCTTATTCTTGTATTCCTCCTGAGTTTACTTGCTATATTTGCTGGTTATGATAGAATTGTCTTGGGTGGCTTTTAAGATTCAGTATTTCTCTTTAGGTTTTTTCTGTCTATGTCAATTTATCCGTCATTCTCTTGATTTTATTAAGTTAATCGCCAAAAGCAAAAAAAAAAAAAAATGTAACAAAGTGAACAGAAAATCCAAGTGTTAAATAACAGTTTCAGATTATTATTTTTTAGTAGCAGTGTATTTGGTTCAGACCTTTTTAGGCAGATCTTCGGGTCAACTGGTAGACAAAATAGAGATCGCGATTTTGATTGACTTAGCCGAATGTGAGAATGTTAGAGTTGAAAAGTGTTTTCGATGAGTTAAGTTTTTACACGTCGAAGAGATCAGACGTGGTAATTTCGTGTCCCGGGGAACTTGCTCCCCAGCAGGGGTGATAGAGCGACCCCACTGTCTAGTTAAAAATGAAGAAGAGACCCGAAGCAACATATATGTGGTTCAACAGAAAGATGTTGAGGATACCATGGACCGAAAATGTGAGCAACGACGAGGTTTTGGAGAAAATGGAAACAAAAAAGAAACTTATACTTAACATCAAGCAGAGGAAATTGAAATTTCTGGTGCATTTAATGAGGAAGGAAGGTGTGGAAAATCTGATACTCACAGGAGAGATTGAGGAAAAGAGGGACAGAGGAAAGCAACGCGTAACATACTTGATCGGCTTGAGTAAATGGATTGTAGAACAGAATTGGGAAAAATAACAAAAAGATAAAACTTATTCAGAGCTACAAGAGACAAGAAGATGTAGACGGCCATGATCACTTACGTCTTGAAAGAAAACGACACATTGTTCTGAAACGAACCTGATTATGTCTTTTTCATTCTAGGGCAAATTACTACAAGTCATAAAAATTGGATTTTGATGAAACTATGCTAGAAAATTTTTTAAATTGGAAATTCTCTTTAAACAAAGAGTAAATTTTATCGAATCTTATTGAATAATTGCTGTCCCCTTAAACCCACTCGCAGGGCACCTCGTTTGGTTTAATGGTTAACAAGCTAATCTTACAAATCATTACGAGTGAGTTTAATTCGCGCCCAGTGTCCGATACGAAGCTTTGTTTATTAAATACCTGGACTGTTTGGGTGGGGAAATTGTTAACATTCTGGTCTGGTTGACCATTATTACAAAATAGTGAGTTCCATCCTCACTAAATGAACCATATTTGTAGCCTTTTATCAAATCTAAAATAAAGTTTTCGTATAATCATCATTGCTTGGCCCCTTTATGGGACCTAATGTGAAAATTATGGGTCATTTAATGCTAAAATTTAATTTTCTTGGGAGTATTAGTAATTTCATTTACAAAAATGTATAGCAGATAATTTTTTTTTTTCAAAAATGTATTGCTAGTAATATATATTTTTTACAAAAATGTGTTGCTGTTAATTTTTTTATATTTTACAAAGATATATTACTGGTATTTTTTTTATTATGAAAATGTATTGCTGGTATTTTTAGTATAAAATGTATTTTTTATACTTTCATAGTTTCGTCCTCAGTCGGGACCCTAACAGGTGCTACCACCCCGGGTAAGAGTGGTCACAGGAACAACAGCAAATAAGAGGTGGTCCCACGTTCCTCAAAACCTCTTGACAAGAGGCTTTGCTGCTGGATGTAGTTTATCGTCATACCCAGGACGGCTTTAAAAATGGAAATGATATTTCCACATATATGCATGCACGAACAGTACATCCATAAGTAAATTTTAGTGGAAAAACTATGACAAGGTGGAAAACATAACGTATTCGTGTGGCGCGTTTCGTACTTCATGACATAATCGGACTAAAGTGATGTTTACTGTGATATGATTACACATGCGCATGAAGGAGATTTTTTTTTTCGGTATTTTTTGGGTCCAGTGGATTTCTTTTAATTTCTTTTTCTATTTTGTTTATGTTTCCATCAATTTTTTAAAATTAAATATCCCACATTGTGATTATAGAAGATCTGTCAAATAAATAAATCAAATATAAAGCCTAAAAATCATTTTGTTCTCGCCCCACCCCGCCCAAAACTATCATCTTGTTCTCAAAAACTAAAACAAGGAAAAAGCAGTTGTATATATTTTCAAGTAATGGGCGTTTTAGCAAGATCCCTGCGAATATACGGTATATGTTGGATTGTATGGTGATGAATGAGTTCTTGTGGTGTAGAAGTATATTGTAATAAATGAATGGGCCGTGAACCAGATTAACTAGGTGTAGGAGAGTCAGTGATAACCAACCTTTATCTACCTTTTCGCTTTGTGCCACATGAAATGTAATATTTCAAAATAAAATCATTCTGTTCTGATTTGTTGGACTGAAAGCGAATAAATTTGATTTTATTACAATTTGAACGGGCTCAAATCTTTTACTCAACATGCTCGTCTGGCAAATTATATAATAATGATAATTCCTCATCTAAAAAATTATGTTTATTCTTCCTTATTTGGATGAGAATTCATAGACGGTAGAGGCGGTTAAATAATATTGTTGGCAAGGATCAGAGGTTAAGTGAGAAATCTTGAACAACGTCTGCGTTTTGTTGTTCTTAAATAAGTCAATGAACAGCTGAAACAATTCGTAAATCTTGGTGGTGACGCAAGACAGAACTGAAAATATTTGGAAAGAAAACAAGAACTCTGGACGAATTTGCTCACTCGAGAAATTCAGAAATTATTGAAAACCGAATTTCCCAAATAACTCATCAGTTTTCTTTTCTTTCTTTTTTTTATTTTTTCAATGTCTCAGATTGACAATCATACATTCCGATTCCTGGGTCTGAAATTTGTTAACTACGACACTAGCCATAACTTTGAATTCACTAATTGATTTCTTTTTCTACGGTTTATCAACCCATTACAGGTTATTTAAAGCCAGAAAATACTTTAGATTGTAAGATTATTTTTGGTGGTGGTGGTGGTGGTGGAGATAATATTGATTTTAGTGATACAAGCCTTACTAGTTAATCCATGGCTGGGGAGAAGAGGTGGATTTATACTTTTTCTAGGGTTATTTACACGTAAGTAAATATAGCGAACCTAACTGGTATTGGAACTCGGCTTTCCAATTAACAATTCTGAGCCATTATTCATTACATCACGCGCACATCCATGCTTACAGCACCTGGTATTCTCAAGTGGTCACCCATCTTGGTACTAATCAGACTCGAAGTTGCTTAACTTCGCTGATCGTAAGGGAACCGGTGTTTCAATGTTATGTGACCGTAAGCCAACTTTGGATTCAAACAGCATATAACACTGGATACTGAAAAATTGAAGTGATTTTTTTCAGATAATAAAAGTCTTCTGAGTGCCTCGGGAGTGGATGATGGTTAGTTAGTTTAGTTTAGTTGACGCGTACTAATGAGTCTTGAGTTCGACCCTCACTAGGTGCCCAATTTCTTGTATTAGGTTTGTAATTCGGTGATTAGCTAAACCACGAAATAACATTAATATGCTTCTTCTTCAAGTTTTATTCTCCGGCGAAGTGTGTTTGGATCATTGTTCTATTGAAACACCTGGCATCACTCCATGTGGAATTTTCTGTTGGAGATGATGAAATGTTCTAGAACGCAAAATATTTAACCCAGATAACAGTCTCTTCGGTTATGTGAATATCTCCTGTGTGGCGTAATTTAAGTGTATTAAATTATAGGTGGGGGAAAAAGAGAAGATAAAGTCTTTGACTATTTGCTTTGACGTCCAAACTAGTTAACGCGTAGAATTTAAGTTTTTTCCCATCCTCATTGATGCCCCGTTTTTTATAGCGAAGAACGGATACCATTTCTTGACAAGGCAGATCACAAGGCAGATTCCACATGCAACATTTAAAAAAAAAAGAAGTCTTTTTAATATAAAAGTCTATCAGCAGGTCGAATCTTGCGACCATATCTGGTGTAAACTGACGGGCTGGTGCCACTGGCAATAGGCTTTTCAATTTCAGTTATTTGGGTTTCGTGTTGATCCCCTGACAATTCAGTTGGACTCGGTTTCTCCAAGTAACGGACATCCGAAACAGGTCTTGAAACAGCTGCAGTGTACTGGAAGTTTGTGGTTTGGTAAGTTTTGTTGATGATGGCTGTTCAGACATTTACCTTAGGTGATAGGTATTTAGTAGTTGAATTCCACTCCCTATTTTAATTAGAACAGCCCTTAGTGAAGCAGATTTTACAGTAACTGCTAGTGAAGTTTTCGGTGTTTTAACGCACGCAGTCTGTCTTTCAGTCAGATTAGAGCGAACCTTTGTTCGATGTCTTAGATCGTAATACCTCTTTTGACTAGCTTTAATGTTGCTATTAATTCTTTTGAAATCATTGTAAGATTTGCGCTTAGACAGACCTTTGGGGAACAAACTGGGAATTGCCGGGATCCGAGTACGTAGATTCCTATTCATTAACAATTCTGATAGACTAAAACTATTTTTCAATAGGGTAGTCCAGTAATTCAGAAGTGCTATGTGTGGTCACTTTCCCTTTTTTAACGAGTTCTTCAACGTTTGAACTACCCGTTCAGTTTCTCCATTTCCTTGTGGATAATGTAGGCCACTAGTGAAGTGTCTGAAACCATAAACGTTTGAGAAATTTAAAAATTCATTTGAGCTGAACTGAGGGCCATTACCAGATACTACACTCTCTGGGATACCTTGTCTTGCAAATATTGACTTGCAGTGTTCAACGACTTTGACAGATTAATAAAGAAAAGTCAAATTGAAGATCGTATTAAGTTTACTAACGAGGATATAAATAAAGATAAAAATAAAGATTTTAAGAACAATTTGTGGCCACCTGAGACGAAAGACGCCATATTTATCATTAACAATGTGTAGAGGAAATCGAACGATGCTTAAGATTTAAGGAATAGTATACTTATCGTGAAACAATGTGGTGAAAATATCCTGCCTTGGGAATGTTATTCACCTGCGGATACAGGGTGTCAAAATTTCAGCTATCTCTTTCTGATTTAACATCCTTGTAATTTTTATTTTCCTTAAAAGTTCCACATTTATAACATGCTCTGTTCATGGTTTTCTCAGTATTTGACGACAGAACTACATTCCTGTAGCTTTGAGTCTCTACTTATCTGTAATGAGATCATACAGCATTCACTGCCAAATAGAAAGACTGATATTACATATGAGTTCAGTACTCCTTTCTTTGTTCCTAATGACATTATCTTATCTAGTAATATTTCAATCTGGCCACATCGATGTGGTGTAATGGTTAGTAAGCTTGTTTCACTTCAAAATCAGTTGTTTCTTTAGCCATGTAAAAAGAGCATAACGAAAGACGGAGTCTGCAAATAACCTTTAAATGACGAGTCAATAGATCGAGCAGAAATTAATCAATCATAAAAGAACCAATATGAGTTAAGTAATTACGCGAGAGTCGAATGATTATTCAAGGTCATGAATATTTAAGAAATTTATTCAAGGTTATTCAAGGTCAATTATTCCTGAAAGATAAAACAGTGATAATAAATTTGCTGATTTTTTACTGGGCAGTAGGTAATAATTCCATCCTAACACCTTTCTCAATTCTGAGTTTGAATGTTATAATTTTTGTGGGCTGCGTGGGTTCTTTGATTTTACGGCATGTCAAAAATTGTTGGCTTATTTAATGTTAAATAATACTAATACTACTACTACTACTACTACTACTAATAATAATTATTATTATTATTATTATTATTATTATTATTATTATTATTATTTGTGTGGCATAATCTGTGCCAGAGAATAATTTTAGGTGCCTAATTACAAAGTCCCTTCCAGGGTCTATGGGTAAAAAGTGCAGTGTAAGAGAGTTATCTATGCACATTTGGGACATTCCGTTTAGATGGAGAGGGTTTGCAGATGATATGTGCAGTTTCATACAAAGTAATCTTTTGTAATTCCAAGATGCAGATGTGGCTAGGAATTTTACTCACATGATTTTCTGTACCCTTCTATATCATGCCCAGTGCTCCTATCACAACAGGGATAATTGTAGTTTTAAGTTTCCACATTTTTTTTACTTCGACTTGCAGGTCATTATAATTTGATAGCTCTTTATTATTATTATTATTATTATTTGAGTCAATAAGCACTTTTTTCCGGTTAGGTCGTTTATACCTGAGTCTGTAAGCATTTACTTGGTTTGAAGATAGGTACATTTTGATCGTTTATATTGGATTCTGTAAGTGTTTAGTTATATTCTGGGATAAGTAAATACTGATCATTGATCGTTTATGTTTGTGTTTATAATCAGGCTATGGATATATAAATATCGTTTGTATGCGTATACCGTGGCAAGTTTGACTTTTTTATGTCTTCTTGCTTGTCTGCAGGTGATAGATTCTCCGTCGGCAGGGGAAGGGCAGGATAATTGAGTCAACACTAGACCATACAATTCTATATCCATGTTTGTTATAGATCTACAAATCTACCATTCGTCCGTGCATTGAATACTGCTGCCATAGCTGGCCTGATGCTTCTCCTATACGTCTCGAGGTTCTTGACAAAATCCAAAGAAGGATCTGTAATTTTCATAGCAACTGTTCTGACGAACTTTTTTCCCTGGTGCCCAGACTATGTGATTTTAAGCGTGCTACTAGATTGGCACTTAGTTTCCACCCTTTTACTGTTGAATTAGTTAAAAGAAAACGCCACTTCTACTCCAATAGTTTTTCTCGCACTTACCGCCTGTGGAACTCCCTTTCATTTTCGTGTTTCCCTGATAACTACAATCTTCAAAATTTTAAATGCAACAGCAATCGCCATCATCTATTTTCTTGAAGCCCGTTCAGCTTTTATCCTTTCCTCGGTCCCCCTTATACCCAGCCTTTTCTCTCACCTTCACTCTCTGTAAACCCTTGCATAATAGTGGACACCTGCATTGCTTGGGGTGAAATGATTAAAACAAAAAGAAGTTATCCTGGTCTAGGCTCTTTCTTTTTCCATTTTGATCATCGTCCGTCATTGGTAAATAAGTGATATTCTAACGTAGGGAAAATTGTTCTTGAGTTCTCTCTCTGCTAAAATTCTCTGTTGTCAACTGAATATGAGTATGAAGATTGTGATTCGGATTCATATGTATAAACCGATATAAATTTCGAATATGACGTAACTGCGTCCATTGGCTATTAGAGCGTGAATCAATTTTGATTGGCCTGTTAGATAATTTCGAATGCATATTAGTGACTCCATTTCGAAAATTATCCTCAGTGAATACATTTTTAGTTCGTGAGTTTTTTTAGAGATTCACGAAAACATACAATGCCGGTAATTTCCAACCCATTAACTCTTCTGCATACAAATTCTAATTGAGTCATTACGTAACTCAAGCCAAGCTGAAACTCCATTTTTAGCGACAAATAATTCGTTTTTCATGCGGAACACCCACCGGTTGATTAGATAGAAAATGCAGGCATTAACACAACTCCCAGTTATTTTTTTGGTCATCATCATTTATTATAGTTAAAAAAAACAAAAAAACAACGATTATTTTCAAGTTTGATTTCTCAGTTTATCTGAATGATAAACATGAATTCAATTCATAGTCACTATCAGTCCCGATAGACTTATTTTACAAACCCAATTGACTCGACTTGATCAATACCCACGTTCCAACAAAAGTACCTCCAGACCACTAAAAAAGCACCTCATCATCAATATATATGTGGACGTTTTTTTAACTTCAGTATCCATCCATTTGGTCGCAAACTGTCTATCTTTTAACAAATCAAATGCCAAGTGGTGGGGGTAGTGAAGATGAATTCATGTTTTTCCCGAGAGTATTATTATAAAAAAAGCACAAACTACTTCAGACTGAAATCGAACTCAACTCGCAGATTCCATTTTCCTCAGTATTAAATATCAGCATTTGTGTAACTATCTGCCCTGGTTGGAATCAGCATCAGCACCGCTAGAATGACTCAGCAATCCGATTCTTGGTTAACAATTTCGCCCGCAGTTAAATCTTTACACCTTGCATCGTTTTGTATCCTACATTAGATGATTAGGTTTGTTAGATGCAGGGGTTAAAGCTCTACGTGTTGAACTAGAGACTCTAAGCTCTAGGTACCCACTGAGGCAAGCAGACGACCTAAGTCAACATATGAGGCTGATTTGAGGTGGACAAGAGTTAACCAATGGGGGGCAATTATCTCTCTCACCGTCGACGGCAATACGTGGGGTCCGACTCTACGTTAATTGAGAGAGGATGTATAACTTGCAATTGCTACCTTTCGTGCTGTATTCTACCGAATGTTGAGACTGGTTATTGAATGAAGAACTTGCGCTGACCCAACAACAATTCTCGTCCAGGATCGATTTTTTCTTTTATCTGACAAACTTCATCAGAACGTCGTCTATCCTCATTTTATATTTCTTAGCAATATCTCTATTTTTATTATCATCCCTCTCTCTGTTCCACCATCTATTCAGTCACGTTCGTTAGGTAGATTACTTACTGTTTCCATCTGTCTCTTTAGGATTCATTATTAGTATTACATGCTTCGTCCATGGTATTATCAGCATTCTTCTGCAAAACAACATATCTATTGCCTCTTCATCTATGTGGAAATTGTCCAGCATTCACTGGAATATAGGAGGATTGGTATTATAAAGCGGATCAGCAGTATTTTCTTTGTTTCTAATGAAATTTCCCTGTGTCTCAATACTTTGTTCAGCTTTTGGAAGGCATCGTTCGCTATTCCAATGCGCCTTCAAAGTTCTCTGTCACATTTGCCGTACTTGTTAGATTTTGACATCTACAACTATCCACCAATAATGATGAATTTCTTTACATATATATTGGAAAGTCTGCTTAGGACAAGAGTGGTGTATCTGCGCTCTTTGGGAAATATTACACACACGTTCGCACACACACACACACACACATACACACACGTACGCGCATATGCGTCCATATATATATATATATATATATATATATATATATATATATATAATATTTATTAAAAAATTCAAACATAAGCATGTTATAATGTAATATTTTTGAATAAATAGTATTTGCTCTACTTTGTATTGAGTACTCTTTTAAGAATAATGCTTTTGGTTAGCGCAATTTTATTCCACCTATATCAACTCTGTACTTATATATATATATATATATATATATATATATATATATATATATATATATGTTTGCCTCTATGTATGTGTTATGGTCCGGTTCCTTGTACCACGGTGATAGTCCAAGGTAGAACCAATAAAGAAGAACTCGAAGGCGGATATGGAATAACACAGATATATTACAAACAGGAATATATACAGAAAGGTAGAAAAGTATTAGTACGAACAATCAGGTTTAGTAGTAATTGTCTGAAGCGACTCTGTTTCGGACTGCCTCTGACTCGACTGACTGACTGACTCCTGACGGACCTCACTCCAGACTTCAGACGGAACTCAGACTTCACACGGAACTCTCTGCTTCCTCTTGAGGCGCAGTATTTATTACGTATGGAATAGTCCATTATGTTATTATGGATAAGGTCCCATTAAATTTTCTAGACATAACATTTAATTTAAATAATAATACATACAAACCATATAGGAAACCAAATAATAATAATCTCATATATATAAACAAAAATTCAAATCACCCTCCTAATGTATTTAAAAATATGCCAATATCTGTTAATAAAAGAATTGCACCTAATTCTAGCAGTATAAAACATTATAATTGTAATTGTCGAAATAAAAACAAATCTCCACTAAATAATAAGCGTTTATCTAATATTATATTATATAAAGCAACGGTATCAAATAATATTAACACAGAAGAAAAAAATAATATTGGATCCACTGAAACAACTTTAAAGAAAGATACAATAGTAATATGTTATCATTTAAAGTAGACTGATACGCAAATAATACGATATTATCAAAATATATATGGAATCAAACAGAAAGTAATATACCTACTATAATTAAATGGGAAATTATAAAAAAGTACCTCATATAATATTAACATTAGGAATTGTAGACTGCGTTTAGAAGAAAAATTATCAATAATATGTTTTAATGACCAAATTAAATTATTAAATAAGAAGAATGAGATATCAATGTCAATATTTTAACCAACTTTTTCTTTGTAACTTAAATACTAATATAACATAATATATCAAATACAACACAAAGTATTATAATTTAAATACTAGTATAACATAATATAGCAAATTCAGTATAAATCATTAAAAAATTATAATTTGAAGAAAAATATACAACTGGAAAATTATTACACTTATGAACGAACACGTAAACAAACGTAAAAATTCATGCGCCAAAAATCAAAATGAAAAAAAAACACAGAAAATCGAAAATATATTTATTTAAACAACAGAGTCTTGAAAAGTTGATGTTTCCACACAAATTCGAAGTCGAGGACATAACAACAATTACAGTTAAGTAATTTTTCTGTATATCAATAATAATAAAAAATATATATATTATAGGAAAAATTCGGTAGCTCTGACAAAATCGTAACAAAAACCATTGGCATCTTATTATAAAATATACAGACAATGGCAAAACAATTTTATGACTGATGAATTTGATTCGCTTTAGATATTTACAAATTGGATTTTATCTGGCATAAAGCCTACGTAGTGGAACATACACTGAACTTATTGCACATCAATTGTCAGCAATATGAGCGTGAATAATGAATATTTATGCAATAAGAATTCAACCAAGCACGTTTTATTAAATTCGAACAAGATCTGTCTGTTTAATATTTTTGTATTTTTCAAATTTTTGAATAATTTGTTGCATACCCAAATCAAAATTGTGAATAAATTGTTCAAAACTCTTTTTTTATCCTGTTTCAAACGATTTATTGTCACTATCAAAAAATAAATGTTAGATAATGGTAGGTAAAAAATGTATGGTAGATAAAACTTTTTCGTTACATCTTCGCATTTTCTTGAACGTTGCAGTTCATATTTAAATAGTCATGTGGCTTAAAAATCTGCAAAACGGTTTCCCAGAGCCTTTGAGAAGTAGAAAATACATCATTAAATGCCTTATATGCATTTTAAATATTTTATCCGCAATTCAAATATTTCACATTCAATTTAAAAGTGATTTTCCTGCGATAGAAAATATTTAATGTGCGTTGTCTCTTTTATATAAGAATAGCTTCGAACATTTTTCATTTTTCTTTCAAGTGAGGGCAATGCATTATTTTGGTATTGTCTATTAATAATTGCTTTGTGTTAATAATCGCATTTTGCTTGTTTCTGATGATTGAGACGTGTAAAGTTTCGAAGTGTCAGTTTGACATGCACGAGAATGTGGTGCTTGTGTGACCAGTGTAAGAATTGTAATTTTATTATTATTATTATTATTGGTATTGAATCTACAATCTTCCAACGGGCACGAGAATACATACAGAACAAAAAAATTTATTATTATTATTTTTTTGATCAATTCACCACAAGCAATGCGATAACGCTATTCCACTAATTCAGTATATCTAAGGTTTTAATTAATTTTCATTAATAAAAAATCTTTCTTGAAGTTTTCATTTTAGATTTAATTGAAAGCTAAAGGATTAAATTTACTATTTCCAGTAAGCAAAATACTCTGTAGTGTATTTCAAACAGAAATTCTGTTTGTTGGATTTTATTTATTTTGGGGATATAAATAACTGATTGATGCCCTTTTTTAGCCATCTGTCATCGCAATGAATTTTTCTTTATTAAAAAATCTTCCAAAAATAAAAAATACTTTTCTGAAACATTATTTGATAAATATTATCTGATTTAAAGTATAATTATCTGATTTGGAATAAATATTTACTTTAAGTTGAAAATAACAAAGAAATGAAATTTTAAAACAAACAGTAGCGGCGACTAAGTGCTTATCAACAGCCCATAAATCACTTGACGAGTGAATTACGGGGTAGTGACACTTTTATTATTGTTCTACGGAGACCTTATCTGTTAAAAAATAATTTATGAAAATGACTGGTGAACGTTTTTATATAATTTTTAAGTACTCAGTAACCTTAAAAATGTTGGAAATATTCTCCGTAATCAAATTTTAGGAATGTTGACTTTAAATTTGCTATCATGATCGGTCTTGTTTTCTGATAACGTCGTGTATGGTTACCCATACTTTCAAAATCGACAGGTTCATATACATACAAAAAATTGAAAATTATTTTAAAAAAATAACAGCGTTATAATTTGTATTAAGCTTTTCAATTTTCTTGAAAAAATCCATTATTCATCGAAAACGTTTTTTCTTCAGACTATAATGTCCTTAATATATATTATTTATAAGAGCAATCAAAAGCTTAGCTAATTAAATATTTTGATAGCTTTATTGCAGTTTATATTTTACGATTCGGAGCAGATTTTAGGGAAAATAGCAATAGTTTGAAAAAATTGATGATTTACATTCTCCAAGGAGTCCTGCTTTTAACTAATAAAAAAATTGGAGTACGGAATATAATTTCTAGAAATTTCATGAAATTAAGTAAGTGGGGGTAAAAAACACATATGTAAAAAAGAATATTTTTTCTCAAGATTTTCTAAAAATAATAATTTCAAAAATGAATTCATTCATTTGTGAATAAGTCCTCAAAATTTCATTAAAATCCAACAATTATTTGATTTTTGCAAGACTTTCCAAATTAATGTGTTATTTTACCGGAAAACTGTCGCAAAAATGTCCATTACCAGCTGTGTTACACCGGTGACGCATAAAAAAACAAGATTTTTAACGAAAATTTTGAACGTTTTAGAAAGGAATTTTTTTAAATAATTAAAAAATACTTTCGTCTTACTTTTAATAATAATATAAACATTTTGACGATAAAACATTGTTTTTATTAAGTTTGGAGCTTTTTTTTCATCACGCTATGATCTTTTTTCAGCGAATTATTTAAGTAACTACTGCTAAGACGCAAAAGGTTACTGAGAGAGAAACAGAAATAGAAGACTTTAGAAAACTGAGTAGGCGCGTGAACTGAATATGATTTATTTATTATTTTATTTCATCTAAAAATGGGTAACAGATTCGCCGAAAGAGTTATTAATAATGTGAACAATTTCTTTATACATTAAGTACAAAAGAAAACACTTGTTCTCATACAAGAAAAATATAATAAAAAACATTACAAATATACTTTTAGCCTTGTTTATCAAAACCACATTAAAGAGGGGTTTCTACTCAAATACACACACACACACACACACACACATACACACACACTATATATATATATATATATATATATATATGAATAAAAAAGTACAAAGGGAAAATTATTCTTAACTGACGCGTTTCGTCCTCTGAGGTGGCAAATGTAAGGATTCATTTTATTGTGCGTGTTTATGTACAAAAACAAATATATATATATATATATATATATATATATATATATATATATATATATATATATATATATATATATATATATAATAAAATGAAGAAAATAAAATAATAATAATGTTACCTAATGGTATATATAAAATTATATAAATTCAAGGTATATGAACATGAACAGAATTTCTGGAAATAAAGTAATCGATAATAATCTAGAGCAATAATAAGTGAATCAGAAGTAATTTTTTCTACCAAAATTTATATACGTTATAAATTAAACTAAACACATCTGAAGGATGACAAATTTTCCCGGACTTTGACGTTATTCTGAGATCATTTTTTTCCCTCCAAATCTGTGAATTTGTTTTGCTCATGCAAAGTCTTCAAGAAACACTATATAAAATTCACTATTTTTATCGATAATATTGAATGTGCTAAAATTATTCAACTTTTAGCAAGAAAATTTTCAAGTTAGTGTTAAAAATTGCCACAAAACATTGTTGATTTATTTCAAATGGATCAATCTATTATGACATGTCTCTAATTTGTATTTAGACACATTGTATTTTTTTTCAATTTTTCTAGTTGAATTTATCACCTATATGGCATATGATCCATTATTGTACAAGATTAGGTTACAATAAAATGTGTATTTTATATGAATACTATGAAATGGAAATGTAGTAGAGTGGTGTTGGGGGGGGCGTATCATATATTAAAGGGGTATGGTGGGGGCACGAGACCCCTGTACTAGCCCTGCTTATATTATTTCTCATTCAATAATATATATATATATATATATATATATATATATATATATATATATATATATATATATATATATATGACAATTGTGTATTTGGGCTAGGGTTAGGATTAACCCTAACCCTAATCTATCTTGTATACATGTTACGTTAAAGACGACTGACAAGTTACTGCTCGTAAGCATTTTATTTAATTTTTTCTTGCTTTCGTATAAGTGTTTACTTTTCTGGACACAAAGTGTATAAAAACTGTCAAAAGTTCTGCATATCCGACGCTTTCGGCTATTCTTTTAGCCATTATCAAGGACGATTTTTACTTTTATTTTTAACTGAATGTGTGGAGCTTTGTGCATGTGTCTGAAGTTATAGGAATGCTTTATTTTTCAAAAACGGTCAGCACGTTCTGTCCATGTTCATCGTTAATGTTATTAAGTATTGGCCTTTCCATTTTATTTCTAGTGCTTCCATTATTTTTCAGCTTTTTTTGTACATGTAGATAAGGCTATTATACTTTTGTTTTCTACTCAGTATAGATACCGCCACTTGCTTGCTGAACAAAACAGCATAGCATGATGAAAAAAGGACTCAAACTTAATAAAAACAAAGTTTTATCGTCAAAATGTTTTTGTTAAAAGGAAAAACCAAAGTATTTTTTTTATCATTTTATTAATTTTTTTTAATCCTTTCTAGCATGTTCGAAACTTTGGTTAAAAATCTTGCTTTTTGCATCAGTGGTCGATGCAATATTTGCGATTAATGCTTTTGCGCTTTTTTGTCAGGTGAAAAACACATTGATTTGTAAATCTTGCAAAAATCAAATAATTGTCGGATTTTAATGAAACTTTCAGGACATATTCACATTTGAATTTAAAT
Source organism: Acanthosepion lycidas (assembly GCA_963932145.1). NCBI lineage: Eukaryota > Metazoa > Mollusca > Cephalopoda > Sepiida > Sepiidae > Acanthosepion > Acanthosepion lycidas. The sequence continues at coordinate 210,842 of OZ010575.1, forward strand.
TATTTTTTAACATCGTTTTTTTTGAGAAAATCTTGGTAAATGATTTTTTACATGTGTGTTTTTTACCCCCACTTACTTATTTTCATGAAACTTTGAGAAATTAAAATGCAATTTCAAAATTCGTTTTATTAGTTAAAAGTAGGACTTCTTAGAGAATTTTATTTTGGTAAAACATGACCTCCAGTTGCCGAAAATCTGCTCTAAATCGTAAAATAAAAAATACAATAAAAATATATTATTTCATTAAAAAAGTTTCTAATTGCTTTTAAAAATAAGATTTATTAAGGACACTATTGTCTGAAGAAAAAAATTTTCGATGAATTTTTACAAGAATTGTTTTCATTTTTTGAAATTCTAATTCTAATAATTTATAATATTATAAATCGTTTAAAATTCTACATTACTTCAATCCAGTTAGGTGATATTGTTATTAACTGAAAACTATATTTACGAATGAAATATTGAAAAGCTAAATAAAAATCGTTTACACCCAATAAATAAAAAAAAAAATTTAGTATATAAAATATTACGTAACTTGCTTGAAAGAATGGTCGATCATACACGACATAATCGGAAATAAGTGCGATGTCTATAGTAAATTTAAATTCAACATTCCTAAAATTCCATTACGGAGAAAATTTTCCATCATTTTTAATATTATTGAGTAATTATATAAAGGAGTTCACCCGTTCTTTTCTAACAAATGACGTCTCCGTAGAACAACAGTGCAGGTGTTGACTTGAGAGATTTTACAATCACTTGTTAAGTGATCTATAAGTCAAAAGCAATGGAAATAAGAGTGTAATTACTACTACCGTTTGTTTTAAAAATCCATTTCTCTGTTATTTTAAACTTAAAGTAAATAATTTTCTTTTCAAATCAGATTAATTATACTTTAAATCAACTAATATTCTTCAAATAAAGTTTCAGAAAAGTGTATTTTATTTTTGGAAGATTTTTAAAAGTGAGAATTATCTTTTGTTTACAAATGTGTAAAAAATGACCGATATTTATCGATTTTAGCTGATTTTCTGAAAGCAATCAAAAAGTTGAGATTCCAATCAATATAATTTCTATTTAAAATGCACCAGAGTATTTTGCTTACTGGAAATAGTAAATTTAATCATTTTAGCTTTCAGTTAGAGCTACAATGAAAATTTCAAGAATGGATGGAGTTTGGCATTTTTCCGTGTATGTTTAAATGAGTCCTGATATTGTCAGATAGGTTTAACGTAAGTCGTCTAGATAGGCATGTAGTGGTATGGCCAATATAATTATTTATGTTTGATCAGGAACACAAGGGGTATATAATTCTATTTTGCAGGTGTGTTGTTATTTTTGATGATAAGGTTAGCTGTTTTAAATTTTTTGTAATAGATAATTTAATTTTCTTGTTCTGGTCAATTGTTTCTTTATGATATTTCTAAGAAAAAATTGGTCTTGCTTATAGTTAACGTGTATTTGGCTTTTGTAGATGTTAATGTTATTGTTTTTATTTGTATGTTCAGTATCGCTATTAGTTACTTTAGAAAGAAAGAGTCTAATCTGATGGTCGATTAGTTACTTAGGAAAAATATTGTTAACTAGTGTCTGCTTTACATTATTGAGTTCCTTAAGGAAAAGGGGGTGAGAGGATGAATTCTCGTGTGCTTCCTTGAGAAAATTTTTATAACTACTATTTTATTTGTAAGTGGGCATTCACACAAATTCATTCAAATTGAGGTGGCAAGAGTTTCTGCTAGAGTTTTGGGGCATAACGAAGTGCTGAATTTTACGAGAATGTCTAAGAATGGGAGTTTATTTTTTTATAATTTGTTATACATATATATATATATATATATATATATATATATATATATATATATATATATATGTGTGTGTGTGTGTGTGTGTATGTGTGTGTGTGTTTTGAGCAATAAAAATAAAAAATATTAAAAATTTAAAATTTACAGACACGCTGGATTGTATATTAATATTTTTTAATATTTTTTGTTGTATTATTTCAATTAGGTTCCTCTTCTAGTTTCGGACAGCATGGTCATCATCAATAGAAAAAAACTCTGCTTGTTAGTAGCAGTGAACTACAGGAGTGAATGACTGTCTCTGAAGAAAGTGAATTTTAGCTGTAGTTTTCATCTGTTTTTTTTTTTTATTAATTTTGGCCAGGCCTAATGTTGGTTAAACAGTCTCTTTCAAGATAGAGGATGACTCTCAGAATTCCTTCCTTGGTCATTTTGACAGTTTTATTGGTTCCCGGGAATGGGATGTGTGCGTTAAGTGTATGCTATCTTTTAGTTCTTTGGGAGTGTGTGTGATATATGTATGCGTATATATTTGTGTGTATAAGTATGAAACCTCAACACCTCTTGAAACATGTCTGTCTTGTGTGGGTGAGAATGTAGGAAGGGCTTGAGTTATGTGGTTATATACTAATTCTATCTATGTTGTTAAATTTGCGGTTAAGTCCGTCTGGACGAAGATTTTTGAGGCGCAAAATCCATTTGCCTTGCTGTTTCTCTAGTATTTTTCTAAGGTTATCTTTTCTGCCTATTTCTATTTTTCAGTTATAGTGAATTTTGCATTACTTTTAAAATCATGTTTTTCTAAGCGTAAATGTTGTTCTACAGGCAATAATCTTTCGTGGGGAGCCAACTTGATTCGATTCCGATAATTATTAATTCTGTAATGAAAGGGCCATTCAGATTTTCTCACATATTGTTTCTGGCATAGTGAGCATTCTAATAAGTAAATTATGTTATGGCTTCTACAGTTAGATTTGTGGTAGATTTTGAAAGTAGATTTAGTGACTAAGCTAGTGAACGAATTGGTATGTCTAATGTGGTTATAACATAGGCTATTTTTTGTTAGATTTGGGAAAATTCAGTTGTCTTTATTTTTGACTATTAGTGGTTATCTTATCATCTGAAATTTGGTTATTACCTATGATTTCCTTAAAGTTCTTAGGTCTACAATATGCTAGAAGGCCGGGTTTCTCAAACAAAGATTTTAGGTCTAGTTTGAGATGTAGTATTTTCAAGCGACTTTTGAATATCTGAGATAGTGAAAGAAGAGTGGTGTTGAAAGTGGTTACTAGAGAGGTGCGTCTGGATTTATTTTTATTTTATACATTATGGTGTACTAATGGACTGGCATCCTCAGAAAAAGAATTTCATAATCTACATAAGTGAGACACGTGATTTCCGTCTGAACCCTTGGATTTTACTTTAAATATATAGAAATTAGATTTTACTTAATAAGATTTTTTTTAACTAATTGCAACTCAATTTTATTTTTTTGCATTTATTATTTCATTTTTATTTTTATTTATTTTCAAGTTTTTCATAACCCACATTTTTCAGAACTAATTTTGTAAAAACATAGGATAAACTGAAATAACCATTTGATTATTAATTAGAGGGGATTCAGAGATCATGAGACTTTCGATGTATCTTTACTTGATTAAATTATACTCTTTTTTATTATTAAAACATCATTTTTCAGATCAAAATGAAAGGTTCCGGTGGCAAACAAGTTCATTAAGTGTGTTTTTATGTCCCTATACTCTCTCTCACTCTCTTTTTTTTTTTTTTTTTTTTACACCTCCGGATGTTTCGTCGATGTATTTTGAGGGATGTTGTTTACTTTCGATTTGATAGATTCCTACTCCAGATGTAAAAATTAATTCTGTTTTCAATTGTATTTTAATACATGATTTTGACGTGGTTGTGATCATTTTTATGGTGAGATTAGCTAAATTTTATTCAAATTCATTAATTATGGATGTTTTTTTATCAGCCTAGTGATGTCGTTTATATTTACTTCTTTTTTTATTACATCAGTTTAAAGTAAAGGTTTCAATCCCTGATACTAGAAAACTCATGTGAAACGATGATAAAAGTAGGTACCTCCACTTTTTCGCGGAAAACAGCATAGCGTAATGAAAAAAGCCACAAACTTAAAAAATAAAAATAAAGTTAAATCATCAAAATGTTTATGTAATTATTAAGATGAAAGATCAAGGTAATTTTTTATTACTTTTTACATTTTTTAATCCACTCTAGCACGTTCGAAATTTTGGTTAAATACTTCTTTTGTTTACGTCATCGCGGTGGCATAATAATTACATTTACTTTTTTGCGCTTTTTTCCATTGAAAACAAATTGGTTTGGAAATTCTCAAATAATTGTCCGATTTTAATGAAAATTTCAAGACTTATTTACAAATGAATTAAATTATTTTTAAATTTTGTTTTTTAGAAAATTTTGGTAATTTTTTTTTACATATGTTACCCTCACTTACTTGATTCCATAAAATTTTGCAAAATACCCTTTCTATTTCTTGAATTTTTTATTCCTTAAAAGTAAGACTTCTTAGAGAATGTAAATCACCTAATTTTTTTTTCAAACTTGCATATTCTAACTGAAAATCTGCTCTGAATTGAAAAATAACGAATGCAATAGAACTATGAGATTATTTAATTAGAAAAGCTTTATTTACATTTTTAAATAAGTTATATTAAGGACACTATTGTCTGCAGAAATAAAATTTTTCCGATGAATAATAATTTTTTACAAGAATTTTTTCATTTTTAAAAATTTTAATTATAATAATTTATAATTGTTTAAAGTCATGTAAAATTCTGTATTGGGCTATTTCCTGGGTGTGATGTAGAAATTAAGTGAAAAAACGAAATTTACGAATCCAAAATTGGAAAACCTAGTTACACTGTTCTATTTTTAAACTAATTTTTTACTTTTTATTTTTTTAATTAATTTGTTCTCTTTTTTCATCTACGAAAGGCTAAACGTGACATTATTATGAAAACGTCACGTGATCTAAGGGGTTTGTCTCTTCACAGATAAATTAATTTTTAAAAAAATTATAGTATTTTAATTTTTTTTATTTTTGCATAAAGCATCTTCGAAAGGTTAATAAAGGTCAAAAAATTATTACATAATTGCGGAAAATTGTAAAAATTTGTAAAAATTGCTAGGTAGCTAAAAACAAAAAAAATGCTTCACTTAGATTTTGTAAATTTGATGTCAATTCTAGTCAGTCATACTAGCCGTCATCGTTTCGTCACTCAATCGTCTATCAATCATCGCTTCAGATAGACAAGACCGATCAATAATAAATTGCTATATATTATTTTTTATGCTATAAGTAAGTGATATTTATTTCAAATCAGATTAATTTAACTTGAATTTTTCTAATTTTACTCAAATAACGTCTCAGGAATATATATATATATATATATATATATATATATGTGTGTGTGTGTGTGTGTGTGTGTGTGTGTGTGTGTGTGCATGTTTCATTAAAAACGACAGACAAGGTACTACGGTTAAGCTTTTTATTTAATTTTTCTTGTGTTCTGACAAGAGCTTTCTTTTCTGGACAAAGGGTGTGTAAGAACTGTCCACATGTTTTATATTTCCGAGCGCTTTCGGCTATACCTTTAGCCATTATCAAGGATGATTCGATTTTCACCTTAAGGAACTGTGTTCCTGATCAAACAGGACTCATAAATAATTACATCGGTTACACAACCACATGCTTATCCAGACGTCTTACGTTACAGCTCCATTAGAACCCATTTAAACACACACACAAATTTACCCGACTCCATTAGGAACATACTAGTAGAAAACACAAATATATTAACTGCATCCACCTGCAAAAAAGACTAAAAAGAATGGAAGCTTTAATAATAAAAACGAAATAGCCAACTCTTAACAATATTAACTACGAACAAAGCCACAATGTGCTAACCGTATTCGGAAATTAAAAACATCCCTACCACACACTAATACATACACAGAACGCACACACTCAATTAAGCTGAAAATCAAATCATCCTTGATAATGGCTAAAGGTATAGCCGAAAGCGCTCGGAAATATAAAACATTTCGATATTTCCGTAGTACCTTGTCTGTCGTTTTTAATGAAACATGCATAAAGGAAGGATTGCTGCCTAAATATACAACTATATATATATATATATATATATATATATATATATATATATATATATGGAAGAGTTTTAAAATCGATAAATTTGTTTAGTTTACAAATTTCTTAAAATTGAGAAAATGGCCGAAAAAGAAAATTAAGAAAATTTTAAGAAATCGAAATTAAATTTGACATTCCAACCTATATAATTTCCATCTGAAATACAGCAGAATATTTTACTTACTTACTTTTACTTACCTTTAGCTTTCAATTAAAGCTAAAATGAAAGCTTCAAGAAAGCTTTTTCATTTTTTTAAATTCATTTTAAACCTTAGGTATAGAAAATTTATGCCGAAAATTTGAAGGAACCGAATAAAGTCTCGGTTAGTTTAGTAAGTTAAAGAAATGCAGGAAAAAAGATTTTAGCTAATGCAATGATACAACTAAAAAATGCTAATAATTAATATATGATTTATTAAAGAAAATGTCAAATTTTGTTTTACTGGTGGCGCATGGCAATCCTATTATGTTAGTCGTGTAAATATTTAGCCCCCGATAATATTCACGTCAAGAAGAGATTTCGAGTGTTATGTTTAAGATTTTGAACTTACTTCGCTCTCCTTAAAAAATGTCTCAGGTCTGGACTATTTCAAATGTTTATCTTGTTAACGAACGAAAACAAGTGTGGAATGAGTGGTAAAGTTAGAAACAGCCTCTTCTCCATTAAGGCATCTTCGTTCATATATTTACTTTTCTTCGCTTCAACACTTTGAACAAGAAAATATTTGGCTTTAATAGCTTCGTCATGATTAGCCTGGATTGAAGATGTTTATTATCAATTTGATACTAAGCACATGGCGGCCAAAAACTGCTCAATATTAATGTCATCGTGGGAACAATTCTAGCACCAAAAGTCGTTAATTTATAAAAGATATATGCTAAAGAAAATAATCTTTACAAAATTTATCCATGAAAAATTTAATGGCAGAATTTTTCTTATCTTCTCCTTACAGAAAATTGTTTTAATGACGAAAGCAATTTAAAAAGCCATGTTCCTTCATGGCGTGGGTGGTCATGGCTCTCCACAGATCTCTTTGCTTATTGATATGAAGTAAACGGCTCGGTTCAAATTCAGAAAACGTTACTGAGCACCACAGACACTTGAAGTCGGCTGAAGGATAAAACGACTGAAATGTGTGTATAACAACCAAGATGAGGATACAAGTCCGAATATAAAAGCATATAAAAAAATGTAAGATTAATCTAAATTTAATCTAATTTTTAGATTAATTTAAATTCGATTAATTTATATTTTAATCGAATCCAATCTTTCAACGCAATCGCACGAATGCATGTTCAAATGTAAAAAATATTCTCGAGATGAAGATCTTTAAGATTTATTTAATACACGCATTTATACACACACACACACACACATACACACACACACACACACACACACACATATATATATATATATATATATATATATATATATATATATATATATATATATATATATGAAAGGAATTTATAATTGCTCAAAACTTTGTTTTTGTAGGTACAAGTGTTTGGATAGACTTTTTCTTTAAGGCACGCCACCTCAGACGTTTGTTTCTTCTACAATGGAAGACGCAGGTTTGAACCCTGCCAGAGAACAGATTCTTACTAAATTTCTCGAATGCACAAACCAGTAGTCGGTATTTATAATTTTTAAAATAGAAAACAAACAAAAAACGAAAATCAAAAGACAGAACGTCTACTGAAACACGCGTATCCAGAAAAAGAACATAATATATGTAATATATAAATATATAATATATATATGTAATATATATATATATGTGTGCGTGTGTGTGTGCGTAATATATATATATATATATATATATATATATATATATATATATATATATATATATATATATATATATATATATATATATAACGATATATAAATATTTATATATGAAAATCAATTTTGGGGAAAATTAGGACTAAGTCGAAAATGGTTTTTTTTGTGATTTGTTTCATCCTTTAGGACTTCATCTGGTTAAATTAATGGAAGGAGCCGATTTCATCTAGTTTCTTTTGTTGATGTTTTTATCACATTTTTTATTAAATATCCCACATTGTTATATGCAAAGAAAGGCAAATTAAATAAATAATTTCCATTCTCCCCATAACAATATAAAATCTGGAATAATCATTGGATTTTATTTTAGAGAACTTAGAAATTGTAGCCCTGAATATTCTCATGAAACAGAGAAATACATTGAAATACTTTTAAGATCTCCCAATACCCTAATTATTTCATATTCTACGCAAAACAAAAGAATCGGAAGCTATTTCAAAATAGAAACGCGCGTATTTCCGACAAAAAGCAAACGAATCCAAATATATTATTCTACCCACCAACACTATCACAACTATAACAGAAAATAATTTACGTAAGCTTAACATAATTTTTTTTCTACAACGATTTCCAAAACTGTAAGACTTAATTAATACAAAACAAAATAATTAACAAAGTAATTAATTTTCAAATTAATTATTAATTAATTATTACAAGACAAAATAATAAGCTAAAACGTAGGAAATAACCTTCTATTATTTTAAATAAGTAAATACATGAATTATTTTCTCAAACTAAAATAAAATAAATAATTGCAATAAAAAATAATAACAATGACAGCATTTACTCACTTTCGTTTAAGTATTAAATTACATCACTTAGCATCCACCATAGTTTACCCTAACTTTTACAGCTAGTCTGAAGAATATTTATGAGTGTTCTTAAATTTAAAAAGTTTGAAAAATTAATAATTTTGCTTTTATTTTTAAATACTTATTACAAAATAAGTTGCTTACATTTGCCTTAGAGGACGAAAAACTCCGGTAAAAGGTTTTCCTTTTGTCTTTATTCATATTATTTATTCATATTATTTTTTCATAGATATATTTTTAGTTATAGCTGAATTTTTACATGCACATATACATACATATATATAATACCCTGATGATGACATTGTGTTATGTCGAAAGTACTCGGAAATAAATACAAAAGACGGCATTTTCCTGTCGACTTTCAATAATCATACAAAAAGCTTATCCGTGAATATGAAAGGATCCTATCGAGAATACATAGGCAGAACATGTCTAAATTATTCAACGAAACATGTCTGAATATATATATATATATATATATATATATATATATATATATATATATATATATATATATATATATACACACATACACGCACATATATATATATATGTGTGTGTGTATGTGTGTGCCTGTGAATTGAAAATATGAACTAAATAAATATCAAGTAATAAAATATTTATAAATTGAACATGTTTCGGAATTTATTTAACTTTATCAGAATATTTTGGGAAACTAATAATCTGGAGTTTCATCCAAAACAAGTTTAAATTCAAACAAAAGCCCGTATTACTTTACTTCCAAAAGTTTCAGATAAAATGACATAAATAGCGAATAATGTAAAATTTAAATATTTTTCCAATGTTTTCCTTGTTCAGTTTTTTATGATATATATATATATATATATATGTGTGTGTGTGTGTGTGTGTCTGTGTGTAATATGCATTTTTTAAACGTTTGTAGTATTGCTATAAATATATTTTCATAATATTTTCTCTTTTAACGTGATGCATATCTAACTAAGAAATAGCCAAACACAACAGACCATTAATCTGCGTCTCTGTACTTTTTACCATTTTTTTATCATTTCTGACTTGATCTCTGACGAAGCATTAATAAACTGAAACAATGTAGATTAGGATCTGTTGCTTCCTACATGTTCTTTATCCTGTCATTTTGGCGGACTTCTATCCATACTCTATCTAGCTATCTATCTATGTATCTATCTATCTATGTATATATATATATATATATATATATATAGATAGATAGATAGATAGATAGATATAAGGTGCTGTAGAAAAAGTAATTGTTCAGAATTTTTTAAGAGAAATCAAGAATCCACTTTTGGCTTCTTTTAAATCTGTCATATTTTAACATTTGTGCAGTTTGTCTTCGAATTCGTGTGGCATTTATCTTCATGCCTTCGGTCATTGCTCTAATTATAGCTGCTTGTCACTCAGCCCAAATGTTCGTCTCCACCCGTGCAATGCGAGATCTCTTTTGAAATGGTCAAAGCCTGAATTCCCTGCTGGGTGGATTAGGCAAGTGCTTTTCAGATATACCCATCCATCCCAGCCTTTCCCTTGATTTTACTGGAGTGACAAGCTCATGATCGCAACTACGCATGTCAGATTTCATTTACATTTATGGTAAATCTTCAAACAAGAAGATATATGTTGCTTGCTGTCAAAAAAATTAAAAAATGGATAACATAAAATAAAAGAAAGAAAGAACTGTTTAGCGAAAATAGTTATGAATGATTTTCTTTTCAAAACTGGGTCATTCTAATCGCAGAAAATGGGCTGAGGCTGTGGTTATCAGTACTGAATCTGTGAGCAAAATTTCGAGTTTCGCTTGAAACTGCTTTTTTTCACATCACAAGGATGCCAAAAGAAAAGGCATTGAGCCGTTTTGAGTCATTATTGGTTATCTTGACAAAGGTCTCGACACTTACATGTCACAATGATTCACTGAAACGAGAAATCGATAAACAATCCTACTCGTTACGAACTATTTGGACAGAAGACCAGCACAGTGAATTATTCATCTTTTGCCTTCCAAGAAGCTGGAAAATACAAAAGTGCATTCCGCAGGCAACTCGATTATGTCTGCGTTATGGAAAATAACCAGCAACAATACTAATAGATTACATTAAGGAAAATAAACAAATTCTTTCTACAATGTTTTGCAAAAGATTTTTTCTCTTTAAAAATATGTCTCATTAAGCAATAAATTGGTTTAGACATTGCTCAGTAAGAAATTATCTTCCTCCAACAAGCGATTAGATCGCTGATGGTCCAACTGAGTGACCTCTGGTGTCCACTGATTTTATTCCTATTGAATCCTTCCTGCAAAGAGAGACGGCTTTGTATCACCAGTTGTTCTAAAATCTAGTTTATAATCAAAATCTGAATTTTACAGATCTCAAAAAAAAATATCTATCTGCATTTTTCAGACGAGGTCTAATCGTTGCATATTGATTAATTCACACTAATTTCCGTATTTCAACCGATTAAGTCGCTGGTTTTCCTCGGGTGTTTGTTGTAATTGTTGTAATTGTGATATCGACCCTTGATCTGTGGAGGCCTCATGAGAGTGGAAGTTACAACATTCTAAAACAAGGCTGGGAAAGCTAGAGATTAGAACAGCTGAAATATAAAAAAAGACACACAAAACGCTAAAATTAATCCCAACGAACCAATAAAAAGATTTAAGGAAAATATCACTAATTGTTTTGTTTATTCATTTCTAAATAAAAATTTAAAATGTAAAAAAAATTATAAAGTTATTTCTGAGGACATGTGCATTAAATATATATTTTTTAATTAAAACAGCTATGAAAAATTATTTTATTTTTACGTTTCAAAGAAAGTTCTATATGAAAATTGAACAAACAAATGCAAAAATAGAACAGGTTCCGTAAAAATACTTGATAAAATACATCACATTGGAGCTTCATACAATACGATCAGAGCTGTTTGCTGTAGTGACCTTGCTATTGAAGAGTTAGGTGATATATTGGCAGTTCGGGTCACCTTGAGTAAAATTTTGAAAGCTGAATGTGCTGTCTTGCCCTTGCGCAAACACAGCGAGGCAATTCCAGATGCAACAAATAAAACCTTTTTTCCTTGTCTCTCTATAACGTCAATAATTATTTGAATTAAATCAGTTTTGCCTGAGCCACCTGGCCCATCAATGAAGAACATTTCTTATTCAGTGTTTCTGATGTTGTAATTTAGAATGGCTGCAGTAATCGAATCAAATATTTGCTGTTGTTGCATTCTAATGTAATTCTTGCATCGAGATGATTCCATATTTGGAGGTTAGATACATTTTCTGGTGATGATACCTCAGCATCTCCTGGTATAATTTGTGAAATCTGGGGGGAAAAAAGCCAAACTATAACCATTGCCCAGAAGATGTTCATTCATTTGGCATAACAGCTAGTTTCATCGACCATGGCTATATCGTAATTAATAATATATGTCTTGTGATTTTTGTAGATCGTCAAAACATCAGGAATTTCACAGTGAATGAGCATTAAAACAGACTCAGCATTTGATCAGGAGAGATGATTGTTGCTTCGGCATCACGTATATTCCGATCGTATTCCTCGTTATTCACAATAAGATCCAACTTGACACATCCCTCTTGTAACGTGCTACAAAGCTCACCATTTACAATACGAATGTCTTCAAAAGAATTCGGCCCTATTCTGTGCAAAAGCAGCATTCTCGGATAGTACCGTTTATCGTCTTTTGGAGATACATAGTAAATCTGTCCGACTGCATATTCGAAGTAAAAGTTAAAGGAAAATCTGGATATTGAGTCTGTCTTGCTAACGTGACAGTGGCGTTCTTTCAAAAAATGTGTTAGCGTTGTTTCTTCACTGATTCGTGCTGCTGCCATAGTCTCGTCGGTTGTCATATTCTGGCGGAGATAAATGGGCTTTCACATGTTGAGATGGATAGCTTGATGGCATATAGGTGGTGACTCCGAATGCATAGGAAAACAGTAGATTCGCCACAAAACTTCCGAGGCACTGACATATCGACCATCAATATACTGCTGAATTTTGTCGAGTGTTGCCACTTGCTGTCCTTGATCATCATTGGTTGAACACTGCATTTATGCTCGAATGCTGTCACCTCCTTTGTAAACGTATTTGTACAAATACTTGACCGCTTTAACAGTAGAAGCTATTTCAACGTTGATATGAGCTCTGTAATTCTTTGTTAAAAAAGAATTGTACGGAACGATCCATCTATTATCATACGTGAATCCTTTCTGAAGTTGCGCCCATTATTCCTTCTTTAAATTTAAAAAGTCGTCACGGACATTTGTTTGTTCACAAAAAACTTTTGGGAAATTTTGGGAGCAATGTCCATTTTTCATATATGGTCTATTTGGAATTACAGGACCACAATGACCATAGCTGTTTGCTGATGAAATTGTCTCGTACAATTCTGGATTGGCATAGTTTTGTGGTTTATCGTTGTGATGAAGAATGACCAGCATATGTATACGAGGAAGACCTCGCTTTTGAAAATTTATGGACAAAATATCTCCAGCAACGCAACCAAAAATTTTGAAGTTTCGAATAGTATTAAGCATTGCTTTTATCTTCATGCGAAAGACACTGACGCATAGATCGCATGGTCTGCTGCATGGTTTTTGGTTTGGTTCCAGTTCTCGAGTAATTTCTGGTCAATTTGGATTGCGCGTAAATGTCACAAAAAGATCTGTCTTTCTAGGGGCTCGCACTATTGTCATTGAATCCAAGTAAAGCTTTTTCATGAAGTGTCTGCTACCAACAAATATGGTTGGCAAGACAATAAAGCGCCCGATTGTTTCTGGTGATTCAATGTGCAGCAATTAATCCATCAATCCCATGTAGCATTCACTCGGCAGCAATTGATCCATCAATCTCATATAGCATTCGCTTCGCTGCTGCGCTTGATTGTGTTGATGCCAAATCAATTTTGCTTCTTCTATTTTGCAGAAATTGTCGACCGAGACGGCCACTGAATTGAAATTGGTTGAAGTCAATACCCTTTATCATCATCTGATAGAAGTAATATTGCTATTGGGTCAGTTTTTCACTATCCTGCAGCATGACATTTGAAATATAATAGTACAAAATAAAGAGGATCATAAGATGGATGCAATTGACTAATTCGCTGTAATTGGATGCTATTCCCACTGTGCTTACGGAAAAAATATCACGATGCTCACTTGTGACCTCAGTCTCAAGGGAACCGTATAGGTTAATAGCTGTTAGTTCCCCTTCTGTTGACAAATCATAGCGACGGTCGTTGTGCTGAATAGACTCAATGCGAATTTCATAACGTCGCGTATTTTATATTTGAAGCTGCTCTAATTTAGGGATACTGTTGACAGCATGGTGATTGTGCTGATTGAGCAATCGGGTGAGCATTTGCACAAATGGAACACTAAACGCATCATTTAAATCTATCCGATAATTTACTTGCGCATCGATGTCGTAGATATAGACCTGTGCAAAACAAGGCAGTTTACCACCTTCTGTTATCCAATGTTGTGATATTAGATGATGAAAAATCACTTGCACTCGCCACGCCTAAGACCCTTGTCGTCTATTGGTGTGATCTCGATCAAAGTTGGCCCCGCTTGACGTAAAAAACAAATGCGTTGTTGTGTGCGCGAATATACCTTCGAAAATGTTTTGTTTTGTCGGTGTTTTCGGTCAGAAAAGACATGTATTCAGCTGGAGGCAGTTGAATTGGCGAAAGATTGATTTTTCTTCTTTGCAACATAATTGAAAACGTGGATTGCAACCGGAAGACTTTGCAATTCGTTCCTCAAAAACAATATATGCATCGCAATGACAACATCTCACGTCCATTCGCCCAAATACGTGTCTCTGTGTTCTATTTGGCGGAGGCAATGCTGTTGTTCGTACTGCCCTTCGACGTTGATCTTGCATACGAAGTTGATTTTGGTTATGCACTGGCAGACGACTGGCTTGTGCAACTCGAAAATTGTTTTAACCATCCTGGCATCGGTTCTAATTAAATAAACGTCTGACAAAATCAACATTTTATTCCGTGTTTGTCAAATAGTTTTCAATCCTTGACTTTGTATGCGTGGATGATAGAGCAATACCACACTGACTGCTTCTGGGATGTCAAATACGACCTGATATTCGTGCTTTAGTACGTTCTATTCTTCAGATGTACGATGGTGTTGTTGCAATCTTTTTCGTGCTGCGGAGCGATTTCTTTCTACTGTTCGTTTAAGATTTTGGGATGTTAGTGATGCATTTATTTGAAGAACGTTCCTTCTCTCGTGATAATCGTTGTAACCGCTGTTCTTCGGTTTCCTCTACCCTTCCTTTAGCATGGCTTTCCTTACTTTGAGATAATCGTTGTGACTGCTGCTCTTCGGTTCCCTCTTGCCTTCGCTTACGTGTCCGCTCTATAGTTTTTTGTTAGACGCCATGTACGCTGTTCTTTAATTTCCTCTTACCTTCGCCTGCTGCTCACGTGCTAAGCGTCGTTTTATTTCTCCCCCAGTTTCCATAGTTTTTTTTTTTTTTTGCTTTTTTAATACAGAACTAACTAAACTTTGGGAAGAGGTTGGGAAGATTCTTTTTAAAAAGAGGGGGTTGACACGCACATTTTATATCCAGTAGCTCATTTAATAATCATTAGACATTTTTGAATTTCAAAGATCACAGTTTACTTACTTATTTTGTTAAATACAACAGTTAAGCTGTATATTAAATGCGTTGTATTAAATAAGTTGTATATTAAACACAACAATCAACCTACTTACACGTACCTCATATGCATATACAGTTGCTCATTGAATAGTCAGTAGAGATTTTTGAATTGCAAAGAAGATCATAGTTTAATTACTTATGTTATTAAATACTAGCCGAGGTACCGGGGTTGCCCGGGTGTACATGGTTGAAAATATATAACCGCACCCATATATACCGGCACCCGCTTTCTAGAAATGTCTGCCTGCGTCACCGCTTGCATGCATCATGCGTTGGTATACTAAGCTACTCCCCTTTCATCTTTTTATGATATACCCTTCGCAAGTTTTTGATTGCTGTTAGTAAAGGAATTCCAACGATAAAAAAAATCTTGTATGGTCGTTGTTTGGGGTTAAATTGATTAAATGTTTTAGATATTCAGCAAATTTTCTATGGCTGACTTTCAAATAGTATGGAATTGTTCACAAATCTAATAATCAAACAAAAACAAGGATGAATCGTCAGAGCTTGATTCAACTGCATGTTTACTGTAAAGCTGGAATTAATATGAGGTCTTTGCGAATTTTTCCCTTTTAATGCTTCAATAATCCTTCTCAAATCTTTGAACCAAAGGTTTTTCGAATTTCGAATGCCAGTTTAGGATGGAATCATATGAAGAAACTACTGGATAAATGCAAAAGCCGATTTTGTACCTAGTTTATCGCAGCTTTCGTCCACTTAACTGAAATAATCTAAACCAAACATACATACCAGACAATTTGTGCATCATATGCAATTTACATGTCAAATTTGAAACAGGCTTTTTTAACAGTCTTTCGTGGTTTTTCGTTACACGCGGTGAAGCGAGCAGGACTAAAACTACACTGTTTTATTTCTTCAATGATGGCAAATTTTTTGCGACATGTTTGAAGAAAATCGGATAAAAAATGAGGAAGTTATTCAAGTTTTTATTTTAAGTAGCACGAAAAACGCGATTTTTTCAGTTCTTTGTAATTTTTGTCTGAAGTCAATGTCGCAGGAAAACTATCAAGCACTCTATATAAACCTCGTAACATGAATTATGTTTTGCATTAAGTGCAAAGAACATTAGCTCATCCAGTAAAAATTTGGTTCGCGTGTAACTTTGCCTTGGTTTTTGAGTCGTACTCACCTTCAGTTTTATTGATTTCTCTGCCATACCCGGGAAGGGGGAGTTCTAGAAATTGAAAAGTCGGTCTCGAGGCACATTGGTAAATTTGCAACATATTTGTACAACTTCACCGAATTCGGTCGAGTGGACGTGCATAAATAGCACACACATATCGACACGCACACCATACACAACCATAAACTTCTACAAACTTAATTTCAGATGATCTAAACACACTATCTCTAAGAACTTTATCATAAACAGTTTTATGTTTATTCTAAAAACTTAAAACAGTTTATGATAAAGTTGTTAGAGATAGTGAGTTTAGATCTTCTGAAATTAACATTGTAGAAGATTGTGTTAGTTCCAGAAAGAAAAACAGAAACAGGAAAATCATATAGTATACACCTCCATTCAATCAGTTAGTCCGTACTAATTTGGGACATAATTTTCTTAATTTTTCATAAAAGTAATTCATTAAGTAAAATTTCCAATCGGTATACTCTGAAACTTAGCTAATACTAAGTACTAATAATCTAGAGAAAATAATTAAATCGCATAACAATAACACATTGAAATTATATAACAATAATAACTATATTGCTGGTACTGATTCTAATTTGTCTCGGATAACTGTGGCAGTGGCGATATTCCCCCATGAAATAATGATAGTAATAATAAGGGAGGATATGCTGTGAAGCAGAAGACGCCAGGTGAGGGAGAGGCGTTTTCGAGTGGCCAAGATGTTGGTATGCTGTAAAGACTTTGAAATGTAAATGTTACATAAAGTTAATTAAGAACACCAAATACAATCTTTTTGTAGGTGTACAAAGGACATCACATTACTAATAGAAAATTACTGGAACAATAATAATTTGGAACTTTTAAACAAAGAAATGGATTTTGACACTATAAGAATCGAAGTTAAAATTAAGGATGTTTTGATCTAGAACTTATTTTTAAAACAAGAATCTCTGTAGTTTACAAAGAGCAGCAGAATAATTAATAGCGAGGTGATAACAATAGCGTCTTGTTGTTAATCTTGGAAACCAATCGATGAAAAAGTAAATTGTTTATTCTCAGAGGAGTGAAGTTGTACTTTGGTAAATTGTCAGTACGTTCGCACTAGAAAAACAGATACGTCATAGTCTGGGACACGTGAATAAAAAGAGGCAAGCCAACCAGAGACAGAGAGTTTTGGGGTTCGTCTGTCTCCGAATACATTCGAACTAAGTGGAGAGACGTCAGATTTTGAAAAGGAAGCGTCCACTGTGTGTTGCTGAAGCTGGGGGCGAAGAAGCGAATGCCGCCGCTAACATCTAAGTACGGCTACTCCTGCTACTACTAATACTACTACTATTACTACTACTGTGAACGGGAACATTGAATGCTGTAGCAGTTCCGCTAAGAACAGACCAAAAAAGGGTTAAAATGAAGGCCACATCTCTCCTTACCGAAATTATTCGAAGTATTTGTGTTTGTTTGGTTATTGTGCAACAAGAATTATTTGTGTGTGTGTGTGTGTTACTTTTATATATAAAAAAATCTTTTGTCTTTTCAAAATCGAATAGACTTGGTTATATTTATTTTTTCTGTTAATCCGATTCTCACCCGACGAACTCGCATGTGGGCCAACGGAGAACTTCCGGATTTCTACAATCTGATGACCACTCTCCAGGATCAAAACAATCACAACGTGGCTGGAGGTTGACTTCGAACTGACATTGGGAACCGGATACTTGTGTATAACCTGTAACGTGGAGTGCGTGGGTCCAGTTGGTGAGGATAAGGTGTTACATACCTAACCTATGTAATTGGAGAAATTCTGACCAATGTCCTTTATCTAACAAGTGCTTAACGAAACCTCTTGTGTATATATGCTCTATTTCATCAATTGAAAATCCCAAAATTGTTAAAATATATATTGGGAGCACAATGAACACCTTTAAAAATGTTTTTACAATCATCTCTCATCCTTTACTATTGCTGAAAAACGAAATATGACTTCACTTTCAAAACATTTTTGAAAATTGAAAGACAAAAACAAAACACAGTTAAATCTGCTATCCAGAATCTGTAGACCTATGACTGAACTGTTTTTCCTTTGTCTACTGGAGAAAATTGAGATATGCCCTTGAATAGCAATCAATTATTAAATCAGAGATATGAAACTACGGGGAATTGTAGACATATTAAGGAATTAACCTTAAATCTTTCTGAACTTTATAACTCAATAATCACTCCTCTTATGTCATATTACCTTTATAAACATTTTAATGTTACCCTTAGTGGTGTATTCTTGATTAAGATATTAAATAGGTTAGTATTCGTAAATTACTGGTAGTATGGCTAGCCGTGAATTGGTTTATAATTATTTTACTTTTGATGTTGCTTGATAATAGATTTTAATTTAATATGAATATATAAAATCATTAAATGTTTAAAATTTAATTTGTATTTTAATTTATAATGTATAAGGTTTTTCTTCTTAAAGTGTCTTTTATTTACGTACAATGTTCAGTTTTTGTTGGAATATGTAATTTCATGCAAAATGTCATGAAGTTTGAATTGATACATTTTATCTGTAATGTTTCCTATCTTGTCGCGTTATATTTTTTGTTCAATTTTAAATTAATAAACAGACAAACGCTCGACGCTGAGTGTAATAGAAAGGGAGGAAGAGGATGTTAAGAAGAAGAAGGGGAAAGGGAAGTAAAGCAAGTGTATTGTAAGCGCATTGGTTGGGTGTTAGATTACTTTTTTTTATCCAGCCTTATATGCACTTAAGAAAAATTTCTGATATGTAAGCAAGGACTTAAGACTTCGGATTTCTGGTTTAAGTTTTTTTGGATCCGGAAATGTCATAATTGCTAATTTTTCCAGTTGGGAGAAGTTGCAAATATGCTTGCGATTGTTGTACGGTGTTACTTTTTTTAAAAAGAAATTCCACCTTAACAACGGATTGTGATTTTTTTTTAATTTCACACATGGTTAGCTAGTTTGGTAGAGTAGCTAAAATTTGCTAGCTTAAAAGACTGCCTATTATTGTATCATCTACGTTTAAAAGTACCTTCCGTACATCCTATTATGTTTTATTTTGCCATTAATATCTTTGACCATTAATATATATATATATATATATATATATATATATATATATATATATATATATATGTAGTCTGTTTCCTTCTTGAACGTAAACTTTAGGCCTAAAGACTGTCCCCACTCGGTGTCGGCTTCAGTGTTGGATTTTATATTTTCATGCGCTCTATCACTGATATTGATTATTTTTTATCCATAAATACAGCAAAAGTTAAAACTATATTTTTATCATATATATATATATATATATATATATATATATCCGTTTGGAATTGACTGCCGCTGCTGTGTGTATATTTAATAGGCCGGTTAATGAAATTTGAGGAATAAAAAGACAAGAAAATGATAACAATATTGCAAATGAGATCGATGGTATTTCTTATATATTAGTAGGCTTTTTGACTGCATTGAGGTACAAAGAGAAAGATTTTAAAGTAAAAATTTTCGGGAAGCCTTTGTCCTTTTTCAACAAGACAAGAAATAAACAAACAACTGTGACTCACACTTCTGGGGAATGTTGTTGTTGGTTAGAGGGCTCTCTGTGAAAATTATATTCCCCG
Source organism: Acanthosepion lycidas (assembly GCA_963932145.1). Taxonomy (NCBI): domain Eukaryota; kingdom Metazoa; phylum Mollusca; class Cephalopoda; order Sepiida; family Sepiidae; genus Acanthosepion; species Acanthosepion lycidas. Next base: position 231,016 of record OZ010575.1, read on the forward strand.
AGTAAACCCAAATTCAGGTTTAATCCTTTAATATGCGATTCTATTTTGAAAATGTTTATTAACTCCGCTATATATGTAAATGAACATTGTTCAAAAGTTAATGTTCTGACTAAGTCATCGGTGCTGGAATATTATCATGGCCAGTTTGTCAAAAAGGTAATTTCTTGATAATAGCATCATGTAGAGAATATCTTAGTGAGGGCACAGTTGGGAAGTCTCTGAAAACCGCGTAAAAATTCTAATATAACTAAAATATATATCTGTAAAACAATAAAACTAAAGACAAAAGGAAATCTTATTTTAGCGTTTTGATGAACATTATCAAGGCAAATGTAAGTTTTATTTTGCAACAAGTATTTATAATGAGAAGTAAAAATTTCATTAGTTTTTTAGAAATTCTAAATTTAAGAACGCTCATAAATATAATTCATGCTAACCGAAAGTCAATGTAAATTATAGAGGATGCTACGAGATATAATCTAATTTCAAATAAACGTGAGCAAACGTTGTCATGTTTACTTCTATTTATAAATATTTGTTAAAAATACTCACATTTGCCTTCATGAAGACTATCAGAGGACAAACGGAAAGCGTTGATTAAGTTTTACATTTGTCTTCATGCTTATATATATATATATATATATATATATATATATATACATACATATATATATACATATATATATACATATATATACAAGTATATATATATAAACATATATATATAAAGATATATATACATACATATATATATATATATACATACATACGTATATATATATATATATATGAACAAAAGCATCTGTTAAGCATAATTCCGCAACCTGCTGGACGTTTTGTTCGGTGACGTACATCCTCTGTCCATTTTCTAAGTGAACACCAAGCTGCACAATGGCTGAAGCCCTTTGGTGTATGGGGAATCCGAAAATTCGCCAAAAGGCCTCGCTACTGCTGAGGTAGCGTCCAGCGACATAATCGGCCACCTCTTCAACGCAATTGTCGCGCCGGATACCGAAAACGGCAGCATCGCTGCCTTTATTAACGTACTTGCAGATGTACTTTATTGACTTAACCGAGTGGCAGTATTCAACGTTTATGTGGGCTCCAAAAGTCTTGAACAGCAGCAGGCAATAAGGCACCACCCAACGATTGTCCAGAGTGTACCCCTTAACTGTCACAGTTCTGCCGCTTTCAGCGGGCTTCTACGTCTGTACAGTGGGTAACCATCCGTCGCAGTCTGCGTTTCTGAGATAAACTTAAGGGGGTAACCCTTTGCGTAAGTGGGGCCGCTTGACCAACATGACCTTTTTTCGTAATTCGCGCCACAGGGGCCGTGTATCATATTGTTTTTAATGATTTCGTGGAGCAAAGGATCCAGCGCAGGATCCGGAATTTCAGCAGAAATAAAACCGTCTATTTTGTTTGCGTCAACCTTATCGTTGAGCCACAGCAGAATGTGGGCATGAGGCAAAACGCGTTTCTGCCATTCCACTGTATACATATGACACTTAATGCATCCGAAGACTTTCCCTTTAGGGATTAAATCCATAAGCTTACACAGCTGTAACCGGAAAACGTCGGCAATTTGTTCAGGGCGGTGTGAGTACTGCTGACCTGGAAAAAGTTCCATGTGATTTCAACCCATTTCGGATTGCACCTGAACGTGACGAACAAATCAGGCTTCCCGTAATAACGGACATAGGTCATTGCGCCTTGTGTCCTTTCATGCATGTATCGAGGGCCACCAGTGTAAGATGAAGGCAAAATGCACGGTTTGCCGAGATTGCGTGGGTCACCATCAGAACGCAGACCATAACGAAGGTGAATGTAGGAGTCGGTTATAAGTTTGGATTGGTTTAACTTGATGAATCCTAACCTCTCCGACCTCATTTTTGCAGCCATGTCAACGGCGAATTGAAGAAATAGTTGACGGCACCTGTGCAAGTGGTTAAATTCATCCTCCTTAACCATAAACATGTAGGTGTAGTAAGCCCTTTGAGGTCGACATGGAATCGCTGCTTGCCTGGTATATTGGGATTTTGAAGTGGTACCCATCGCTTCCGTATGGAAAAAGAAGTGGGTACTGGAGACAGTCGTATGAACAGTGGGTTTCACTGATGCGGCGCAGACCACCACCCCGGTACCTTATGACAATGTCACGGCTGTTATGCTCCTCACCGTTATGCTCCTTCGTTACATGCAGAAGCATTGAAGCTCATGCTCATCGTGAGGCCGTCTGTCTGCATCGATGACAACGCTGAAAGAGGGGGAAGAGTTGTTTTGCAACGGAAACTTTAAGCTTCGAATGTAACTGTTAGTTTCGTGAAGCATGTCTTGTAGAGGGAACAGAATGTCTCTACGGGGACCGACGGAAATATCGCTAGGCAGAATGCTGAGAAGCGCAACAACCTGCTCGTTGTAGTCAGCGAGAAAGTAAATTTGTAGGTGGCTCTCCCTGATCAGCCAAAATGATCCCATTAAATGGTAAACCTGGCCTTTCCCTCACTAATAGCCTTCGCACCAAAAGACGTCATCTGGAAGCAACAGTTCTACTTCTGTATTGCTTCAAGAAAATGCGTTGACTCCGAAGTTGTACCCAGAAGGAGGTCCCTAAGCGGCTGGGGAGGTTCGTCTAAAGAAGGGAGTTTGATTTTGCCCCCAGAGCAACAAAGCCCAGGTTGCTCACCGGCCCACTTTTTTGCGTTGCAAAAAGTGCAAACTTTATCCATGGCCCCTACTTGTACGTCTCTCCTAGCGGAATAGTTGACAGTGCAGTCATAATTGTATGCGGCATTTGACCAAAATGACGCAGACGACGAAGTTACACCATTCAAAGAAGCTCGAAGTTGCTAATGTTTTCGAGCCGTTGACGGCGTACTTCAGAGTTTTCTGCAGCCCTGGCAGACGCAGTAGAGCGGGCATTTCTAACACGACGAACAGTGGTTTGTGCAGGGCTTTCTAGGTCTCTGGCAGACACAGTAGAGCGGGCATTTCTAACGCGACGAACAGTTGTTTGTGCAGGGCTTTCTAGGGCTCTAGTAGATGCAGTAGAGCGGGCATTTCTAACGCGACGAACAGTTGTTTGTGCAGGGCTTTCTAGGGCTCTAGTAGATGCAGTGGAGCGGGCATTTCTAACGCGACGAACAGTGGTCTGTGCAGGGCTTTCTGAGGCTCTGGCAGACGCGGTGGATAGGGCATTTCTAAAGCGACGATGAGCGGTTTCTTGGGGTTGTTCCGAAGCTCTAGATGCGGCCGTAGCCCCTAGTATTTCTAAGACGACGTGAAGTTATTTGTTCGGGGCTTTCTAAACCCCTGGAGCAAGCTTTGGCGGTGGAATCCCGCAAACGACGAAGGGTTTTCTGTGCTGGGGACTGTGAAGCCCTCAGCCTAGCCACGCGGACTGCGTCCTGTGAATTCTGAAGTGAACGTTCTTCAACTGAAAGCCTGACGCGGCGTGCGGACATGGTTGAAGCCGCTGAAGTCAACCTTTCAGTCCGCGCAGCGGCGCTTTCCGTAGATAAGCGAGCAGCTGAGCTCGTGGCCATCCGTGAAAGACGCAAAGACGTCTGTTCAGGGGTTTCACTCGCTCTCGCTGCTCTAGCAGCGGAGGCAGCTGCCGTGCGCCGTCCCAAAAGTTTCCTCCTTTTAGGTGGCATCCAAACAGTAAAAACGTCAAAGAGGGTAAAGTTTAAAAAGAGATTTCGACAAATCCAAAACGAAAAACCGTGCACTGCTAACGTAGACACAAAAAGGGGAACACCCAGTAAAATGAGTTCAGATGTTACTAAAGGGGAACTCGAAACTAAAAAAGTGGAAATTTAAAAAGGTAAACGAAGGGTAAATCCAAAGGGAAATGGGTTTTTAGTACAATTAGCTAACGTGTGGGGGGTTGGGTTGGGACTATAAAACAAAAAAGCAGCTACAACACGTAATCAACAACTTGAGGTGTCCGAAGTAGGTAAATAAAGTAAGCCAAGTGCGTGCA
>OZ010575.1:240000-305000 GCA_963932145.1 Acanthosepion lycidas
AATCCGATATACAATTGATGGCTTAATTTTGAATGGCAGCTAAAAATGGAAAATTGCATGATGATTTCGGAATATGACCCTGGATTGACAGTTCCACTGCATAAACAAGGACAGTCAGGTGGACAGTTTTATGTCTGCAAAAAAGACCAATAATTTTTTTGAGGGAACTACACTTAAAAAAAGACTTCATGCCATATTTTTGCGTTTCTCTGAGTGTATAAATTATATGTCTCAATATGCAATGCAAACTTATATGAAATATTCATTTCTTATTCAGTGGAAGCAAAAATAGCAAAACGAAACCCGTGAATTCGTTCAGTATTCAGAAAATGAGAATGATAGAAAACAAAAGATAATATTTACCAAGGTTGACACTCCTCAGTATGTCCCCTGTGACATGGAAACACGTGTCATATTTCAGACTAGAAAGTCTCTCGATTCTCATTCCCTAGGCAAACACACGTATTTCGAAAGACGAAGAAAAGACTTAATTGATATACACACTCAGAGAGAGAGAGAACGAGAGAGAGAGAGAGAAAACAAAAAAAATCAATGAAATGGTCAAAAGAATGACAAAGTCCAACGTTTTCTGGCATGTGGACCCCATTGTGGGATGCGTCAGTCATTTTATGATTCAAATGAAACGAAAAAGTTATTTCTGAGTGTCTTAAATTGCCAAGAGGAGAAAGTCAACGACAATCGCCGTCACTACGGAAAAGAAACAGTGGAATGGTATATATATATATATATATATATATATATATATATATATATATATATATATATATATAGTTATTTAGTTAGTTAAAAGTCAAATTACATCAAATATGGATCGGAATGATAAAAAATAAATAGGAAACGTATAACAATCTAATATGTTTCACTTTTATTAAAGCTCCGTCAGAGATTGAGAGAATACTTCCCCAAAACTTTGGTATTTTAAATTTTGTTTAGGTTAGTTCTCATTGGTCACTCATGTATGTAAGTTTGTAAACATTTTAATATGTCTAAGCGGGTATTAGATGATAATGTGTATTCGTAATTGTGTATGCATGTCTGTCTAGTAGGAGGAGTTCTAATATGTTTACTTTTGTGCGGTCAGCCGACTCCAAGACAATCGGAGATATAATTAGGAAATAAAAATAAACCCAACACCAATCCAAATGCCGAGATTTATCAAATAAATTGTTTATAATGCAAAAATGTTTATATCGGGGACACATAACGTCACCTAAAAACCTGCATCTACGAAAATGTGCATGGTCTGACGATTGCATTTAGCATGAAACAGACTGTCGCCTCTGGACGTTGACTACAATATCCAATTATATATATATATATATATATATATATATATATATATATATATATATATATATATATATATATATATATATATCAATGGAATGAAGCTGTGCCAGTGAAGAAAATCCCAGTGGATATTTGTCTTGAAAACTGCAAAACTCGTCTCGTCAAATTGCGCCACCCGCATATTTTCTCTTTTAGAACTTTGACAGCATAACCAAATTAGAAGCAGAATTCGATTTTTATAAAGCTTCTTTATTAACGGGATGAAAATTAACCCGTTAATGGCGACAGCTGCAAAAGCAGGCAATTATTACGGGATTTTTATTTTTTTCATTTTCGGATTTCTGAAAATTAATAGTTTTTTTTTTTTCCTTTTTACGGTAAGGTTCGCCATGTACAAGGCCCGGGGGCAACTTAAAGGAGGGTGTTACGTTAAGTGGTAGTTTATATGGATATGGGTGGGAGATGACGATTAACTATGGTGTCTATCTCCCACCGTAATTGAGCTACAACTGCGCCACACCGCGTGCTATACACCGTCACTATGTCAGGAGCGTAGTAGGAGGGTGCCAAAGAAACAAGTTGAAAACTAGGAATTACGATTATTTTTAAAATCTCGGGGTAACAACCCTCCCACGTGACTAACGCAGGGTTAATGGCGTGTTTTACGACGGGTACTAATAGGTTAAAGCAAATTTTTGATTTTATTGTTTCCATGTTAAACCAAAATGTATCGCTAATTTTGGAAACATCATTTTCTAGTCATTTTTTTATGCCATTTTTTACGAAAACCTTTAACTCTAATTAACATTATTTTATTTATTTATTCTTATTTTGGAAGTGGCATATCCTTTCAAACCTCGGGTGATAATGGTTCTACACAATTTCCTGTTTTTTTGTTTTAAATAACATTTGACCATTTACTATCTCTCCTTGTTCCTCTTCTGACATTATCCCAGGTAAACTCATCAATTAGGTTATTTACTGTTATCTCGCCTGCATCTCTTGCATTCAGCATGTCTTATGAGTGTTATATTTTCCAAGCCTTCCTTCCTAATTATCTTTTTTAGCTATTTTTGATTGTAAGTTTCAGTTTCCATGTAGTCTCTATTTCCTTAAAACTTCCTCCTTGCTAAAATATTTTGTTCATTTTCTCAGCATTTGTTGATAACTTTTTCGGTCCATGTCTCTTCTTCTGTGAGGAAATTACCAAGCATTCGTTGCCATATAGGAGATTAGATATTACATAGAAGTCCAGAACTCTATTCTTTGTTTCTAATGACATTTTCCTATCTCTTAATACGTTGCTTATTTTATGAAAATCATGAGGAGATTGCCGAGTACTCATATATGAGACTAGTTATTACATAGAAGTTCAGCACTCTTCCATTGTTTCTAACGACATTTTCCTGTTTCTTAATACTTTGCTTAGTTTCTGGAAAACATCCTCTACTATTCCTTTTTGGCTTCGGATTTCTATGTTACATATTCCGTCTGTAGTAGTAACGACACTACACCGATAATTAAATTTTTGTACGTACCATCCCTAATCCGTAGATCACACCTGTCTCTTTTATTGACAACCATACATGCTGTCTTCTTACCGTTAATAGTTAGTTCCTTCTTCTTGCCCTTCTTCACTACATTGTCTAAAAGTTCTTTCAATTTTCTTTCTTAGTCTGGCATCAGCATCAGCACAGTGTCATCTGCGTATCTAATGTCGTTAAGATTTAACTAACGAAGTACTCGTAAAATAATACGGTATTATTTATGTATGGATCAGCACTTCTGTCTCAGATAAGAATATCTATGCGTTCTGTCTTGGATCAAAGTGTCGTTTCTTATTACCTCAGCCTAGGATCAGTTTAGCATCTGTCCGCTCTGTAAAAAGTAGCACACACACACACACATACACACACACAATGTGGCTATCAACTGTCAATCTGTTCATTTCAATACAACAGAATTGTAAAGCGAGGAAACGGAGAAGGGAAGAAAGAAGCAGTGAAGAAAGAAAGAAAACAAGAAAGCTAGAGAAAAACGAAAAGTAAAGCTGGTTAAAAAAAGGGAAAGAGATGAAAACGGAATAAAGAAAAAGGTAATCAAGCTTTCTCTTTTTACTATTCCTTTACCCCCTTTAATTCATTTTGAAGTGTGGCACACACTTTATTTAGGAAAGTAGACAGACACCCTGGTCTTAATATATGAAATATAGAAGGATTTCTAGTGGTAGAAAAACAGAAATAAAAGCAAGTTCTTTAAATAAATCCAAGATATTGTTGACATGAGCAAAGAATTTAAGAGGTTCCTGTTTAATGTAGCGAGAATTTCTACAAGAGAATTGGACGAAATTCCTGCTGTGCCAGAAATACAAATGAATCATGAAGACACCATGATTCTTTCGCAAATCTCAATGGAATTTCGGTAAAGAAGCTGAGAGCAACAAAGAAAATAAAATGAAATATCGAAATTCTTGCACGGTCTTTGCAATTTGGTTAGAAATGCTGACATGTGTCATAGCTTTGAGAAACAAAACCGGAAGAATTTTTGCGATGTCTTCTTTCTTTGGCAGTAAGTTTTCGAAAATCCTGACAAGTCCCCCCTCCCAAAAACAACGAAAAAAAAATATCCGTTTTGTCCCGCCCAAAATGGTTTCTCGTTTTCTATTTGGGTGCATCGGCGTGGGGTAATGCTTAACAAGCTAATCAAGTTGACCATTTTTACCAAACAGTGAGTTCAAACCTCATTGGGTGCTCTATACTTGAGGCCTTGTTTCAAACTAGGCTAAGATTAATAAATAAATAGTCCGTACACGATTTAGATGCCTCGGCGCGGAGTAATGTTTAACGAATTAGTCTGTTTGATTATTATTACTGAATAGTGAGTTTGATGCATATTAGGTGTTCCATACTTGTGGCCAGTTTCATAATTTTTTCCTATTGTAGCGTAGTTGTCAGTTTGCTAGTCGAGCGGATTAATATCGTGATTTTCAACCCCGCCATTATTGTGGCCTTCGGTCAAACAGATGATATTATTCTGTGTGGTGACTGAGATAGTTTCCTCCCGATTCTAGTTGGTAGTGTTCGCGACCAGATTACAGTGCTGCTTTTCAAGACAGACTGACTCTTCCTATTTGGAATATGAGTGAAACACAATTTTCCTATTATCATTACCCCTAATTTGCTTTGGGGAGAGCCAGTAAATGTTTATAAAAGGACAAAAAAGTCGGAATTATAATTAAAATGTCAATTCAACTAACTAAAATGAAAATGATAAAAAAGAAATAAATTTTCCAAAATTGTTTTTAGAATTTTTTATTCTATTTTTATTTATTATTTCTTCCTTTTCTTTTTTATTATCTTCCAACGTCAATCGTCACTTCTTCTTTTCTACCGACCAACTTTCAGTAAATGCTTACAGAGCACGCGAGGCTGCACATGCAGAAGAATTCAAACAACGAATGTGCATGTTTTACATTCCTCAAAGAGACAATATATTTTCCCGCCTGAATTTGGATCAAAACAAAAACCCTTTTTATAGATTTACCATAAATCTTTCTCTAGAAATTTATGCGGCATCTTCTAGGTCAGAGGTCAACCAAATTTTTTCGCAAAGTGGGTCAAATTAGTAATGTGTTTTGGTTGTTTGGGCCGAGATTAAATCAAAGTACAGCTATAACCATATTATAACCATATTAAATAATAACAATGCTTTTTGATAACAAAATGATAACCTATAAAATTATAATTCTGATAAACATTTTATTATTAACAGAACATTTTTGATGAAATATTCTTTGGCATTCTTCAGGAATTTTAGGCAATTTCAGGAGGTTTGTAGTCAGTCACCAAACCTCAGAAATTAACCAGATTGGCAGTTTTGCGTATTTGTGGGTCGAGACAAGCATAATGCAAAACAATGGATATATATAAAATTTAGATAACTTTTAAAAACCTTTATTTTAAACAATATTAAATAATATTTTCCATTATGAATAAATATAAATTCTAATCCAATTCTTTTTAGTAGCAGTGTTAAAGATTAAGAATCAATAAAAATGAAGAAATTCTTTTTTTTTCTTAGATAAATCAAAGTTCAATAAATTCAAACTTTCTGCTTCTAATTGGCTGTAGATGTTGAACAGTTAAGACTAACCTCAATGCAGATTTAAAGAGCTTCATCTTTGAAAACGTTTTTGAAAATGTCTTCATACATAAATATATTGTGCCAAATACTGAAATGAAATGTCGGACAAAGAATTTGAAAATAAAATAAAATAAAAGTAGAATATTTAAATCGAAGAAATTATTCTATATCTGGATAGCATTGGTAAAAATCAGTTAACTATCTTTGCATTTGTAGCTACTTTCCATTCACTAAAATGATTTAAATCATTTGATAATATTCTTTCAGTATGATTGTGTATCGTTTTATTTTTAATACTTTCCCAAATAAAAATCATTTTTTTTTAAATTATTTGTTGTATATATATTATCATTTTCATTCATAATTAGATATATTAAATACATAAACAAATTACTGACAAACGTTAGACGAACAGTTGCGTACTGGACAGTTGCTTCCCTGGACATTTGCGTCCCTAGAAAAATTCATATCTGGATAATTGCGTACATTTGATAATTTTTTTGCGGTTACCATACTTTTCTTTCTTAAGAGTTGCTAATTGCAAACCAACATTTAATTATTCTAAACAAGCAAAAAGGTAGTTAACGTAAATTTTGAAAGAGAAAAAACTTTTTTTTAAAGAGTTGTTTAATATAGAAATTTACACACCGATTCCTTTAATTACTCTAAACAAGCAGAAAGGTAGTTACCATAAATAAAATAAAAAAAGAGAAAAAAAAATTCTTATTTAAAATAAGATCAAATTAAGCTAGCAGTTTCAGTTCATTCCAGCAGTGCGTACTACAAACATCTAATAGATTCTGGATTTTATAGATTATATTTTTTATTTGCAACCCACGGCTAATTTCCAAAAATCAAACACTGATGGAAAAATGTTTGTGGACGAAGAAAATTACAGCTACCACTATCAAAAGAAAAACGCCTATGAAAGAAAAACATACTGGTGATGTTTAGAGCGATCTTGCAACACTGTTAATCTGTCATTGCATTTTATACTTTTTTTATTTTATTCCTTTTAAAAAAATACGATTACTACCTACGATGTTTTCAAATTTTATGGTAATTGCCTTTAAGAGCTTCAAAAATTATCAGATGTACGCAATTATCTAGGGTTGCATTTGTCTAGAGACGCAAATGTTCAGGTATGCAATTGTCTGGTTTGCAATTGCCCGGGAGTCAAATGTCCAGTACGCAACTGTCCTAGAACCGCATTTAAAGACTGGCATTTCAATAACAATAGGAGCACTGGGAATGATTAAAAAGAATACTAACACACATTTGATAAAAATCCTAGGAAAGCGATCACTGAGATACAATACAAATGATTACTCACATGAACACCGGTCATCATCAATAAACTCCCTCCATCTAATATGTTCTTCGTGAAATGCATCTATTTGATGCTTTGGCACACATCCGTGATGTTTTTAGCCGAGGCTCATTAGGGGTTTTGGGTCTTTCAACATCATACCCCCTCTCCATGGTGATCCAATCGATACTGATCGGGCATCGACTTGTGTGTCATCCGTCAGCTACAACTGTCTTTAATCAAACACTGCGACTCCTTTTGAAAATTTATAGTCCAGTCACGGATAACTTCCGTTTCACCAGCATTCTACGCTCTTCCCCGAAAAGGGAGCAAATGGTTTCGCTCTGGTAAGAAATATAGTGACGCGCTCGGCTGGAAGTGATAAGTAACGCGCATTGTTTCTCTCACATGCACAAACACACACGCAAACACACACATGAAACCGGTTCTTCTGATTCTTATATTAGGTTGGTGCAAAAATAATGACGTAATAATGTCGTTTTTTGACGTATTTCTTAACGTCAAAAAACATTATTACGTCATTATTTTTGCACCAACCTAATATTATTTCCATTCATGTTAATAACTTTCTAAGAGAAACCTTCCATTACTCTCATGCAAAAAAAAAACAAAAAAATGGTAAAGTATTATATCTAGAATAGAGAAGCTGGAGATTATACTACTATTACTACTACTACAACTACTACTTCTTCTTCTTCTACTACTACTACTAATACTAATACTACTTCTACTATTAATAATAATATTATTATTGCTGTAGATTTATTGCATGTTCCAAAATAACCTAAAGAAATCGGAAAGAGCAAAAGTTGAAGAATTTTCTAATGAGCATGGAATACTTGAGTTTTTGAATAAAATCTGGTCAGATGAGAAACAGCATAATGGCGATCCCGCACGGATAAACAAACAAAATCAAGACACTGAACATGAAGACCAGAAAAAATAGGAAGAGATCAGTGTAGATGTCATGCGTACATCGAAAAAGTCCAATAAATGGAAACCATTCCAAAGTTTCGGCTTAATTCCCCACACAAGTTTGCACGAAATAGATTTTTAACAACTTATGAATTATGAAAGAACCTTATATCATCTCAGGGGTGACTGGTAAGTGGTATCACGTTTTTACTCTAAGAAAATGATGAAACTAAAATCTCTAACAACTACAGGCTACAACAATGTACAAAATTCTGACCCCTGTTCTAACTGAACACGCGTATTCTTTCCTCGTTACCAGTAGCATCTTCTCTTATAAAAAAAGTAAGCAGAAGTCCTATAGATACAAGGATCAGCTCCTAATTAACAAAATTATTTATAACAATTGTCGTAACAAACACAGAAACCTGTCAATAGCCGAAAATATTACAAAAACTTTTGAAAGTCTTCTTTGTAGCTGAATAGAGACATTCTTGGAGACATTTAACATTTCGCCAATAATCAGAAATGTCTTATCACATGTCATGAAGCTCTGAAAAACAGTATTAATTTGGAGCACAGACTGTACAACTATATTGAAGTGTAAACATCAAATGTTCTTTAATGTGTTTGATATTAATTTCACTATGCAACTTTGTCCTTGAAACAAACTGCAGATATAAAATGTTTATAAAGATTATAAGCCACTTCTCTACATGGACGACCTGAAACCTTTTGCAAAAAATGCTAATCAGTGAAGACAACAAATGGAATTTGAGCTTGACAAAGGCGCCAAGGCTACAAACAGTATCATTCAAGATAGGGTTACTGAAATAAGATACAGCTTCAATATTATTATTTGGTCCGTTTCCCTGATGAAGAAAGTTTATGCCAAAATATGAAAACTTCTCACAATGCATCGTATGCACCACAAGAAATCAGAAATTGACCAATTGTATATTCCAAGAAGAGGTATTCGGGGATTAAATTCAACTGTAATTTTCAGTGAAGACTACAATCATCGGTCATTTCAGCAAATAAATGACTGCATATTTACACTAATTACATTATTCGGATTGTTGTACTCATCTTTATGATCATATTGACGTTTCGGCCGTTGATCGCCTCGTCCTTCTTCGGGTGATATACGTTGGAATTTCGGACCGAAACCTTTATTTAGTTCACTGGGGTAGATTGTTCTCGTTCTACATGCCATGCCTTTTCTGGATATCTCAGTTTCAGTTATTTCCCTAGTAATTTCTTCAAGTTTTTGTTCACCTCTGCTGTGACCAGGTATTGAACTTGACTTGGGTCAAGTCACTGGATTACTTCAACCAACGCTTTTACCCACTGGGCGATGTGTCCCTCAGGCACGGTTACAGAGGTAGGACATGTAACAATTTTATGGTACTTTAAAATATACACAGACAGAACAAAGCTAATCGCCCAAACACCGTGATCAAAGACCGCAAGAACAGAATGTGCTTTCTTATTGACATGACAGTCCCTACAGATTGTAATGTATCTTTGAAAATTTCAAGAAAGTATCAAAATACAAGGATCTTAATGTGGAAATCTAAAATAAATGTGGCATATGAGGGTATCAATAATTCTAGTTGTAGTTAGGGTCCTCGGATTGATTAGAAAACATTCTGATAGACTCATTGAAGGGATTCCTGGTAGCCCAAGCCTTAAAGAAATACATAAGTCCTAAAAAACGGTGTCATGTATTCGAAATGAAATAAGAGAAACAAATCAATATCTTAATATGCAAGAATCGTTTGAAACGTTTAAAACCGACTATACCCAAAAATGATTTTTATTTCATTGGGAAATATTTGTCATATCTGATTCCTACTCGGACTAAAATTGACATGAGAAAGAAAAGAAAGATAAAACGTATGCCAGTTACTGCAGCAGTCTGTCTACAATATTTTGATGTGGAACATTTGGAAAGGATTTTGTTTTGGGTGTCTCAAAATTTCGGTGTTAACTGTGATACAATTTCTTCAGTTAACTGCAATTAATATGTTAAATTTATCATACATTAATTTAAAAAAATAGAATCTAAATCACTGTTTGTAGTAGATTTGCTCAGAAATAAAACTAGAATGAATGTTTTTTTTCCATTCCGTTAACATTTGATTCGAATATAAAAAGGGTTTTAAATTCTGTATGTTGTTTGAAATTTTGAAGAGAAGCGTTGTTATTATTCGACGAATCATTTGGTCGACTATCTACAGCTTTGCTATTTTGATCAGTACACTTTGGTGATATCTCCGGGTACTACGCAGACGGTAATGAAAAACCAGCGAAACAATTCGTCAGAATGCTCCATCGACGAAATATTTGTTTATCGTCAATGAAGTGTTTAATACCATCCATGAAGTGTTTCTATTGAAGACGTGTTTAATACCATCCTAACATCTAATCGAAGTGGCAACTTTTGCTTATTTAACGCTAAGAAATTTAATTTCTGTTGAAACAGAATATTTTTAAAATATCCCCACACCTCAGTACATTTCTTTTTCAGACTGCTTCAAAATCTTGACAAGCTGCAAACGAAATTGTAATGCCAAGAAAAACGCTCGGCACGTGAAATCCAGTAAATAAAGGTTCCTGGATGGTTGGAGAAGTTTGAAGATAGCTTCATCTTCGACGCACTTTTTAAGTTGAAAATAAATGAAAGGAAAGAAAGTTTTCACGCTAATAAAACTAGTGTTTCTCACCCTTTGCCCAAACATTGACGGACGAGTGGCTACTGAAAGGGGTGAACTCCACCCCTACCCTAAGAAAACCTGCTTGAAGACAAAACACATTCTTAAAGAGAAATTAAACAAAATACTCGAGAAGTTGTAAATAAAGTTGTCATTCACACATACACACGCACACGGACGCAAACTGCACACACACAAACGCACACATACGCAAAGAGAACGAAAGGAAGAAGTGTTAAGAGAAAGAGAAGGAACAACAAATACAACTGAGAGAGAAAGAAATGTTAAGAGAAAAAGAGAGAACTAATACACAAAGGGAGAGCGAGAGGCGCGAAGAAATACAGAGGGAACTAAAAGAAAGAGAAAGAGTGAAAAAGAATGAGAGTGAGAGAGGGTGAGAGATAGGTAGATAAGGATGGACGTCACTTGAATATTTTTTGCAGTAATTTGTCCTTTTTTCCTTGTGTGCCGAAATATCAACCTTTTCTCTTTTCGAACCCCAAAAATGAAAAAAGAAAGACAAAACAGGTGTGTGAGAGGAATTTGTTTTGATTATCATCAGGATTTCACTCAGACTTTTTTTTAAATAGCTCTGAATAGATTTGCTTTTTTTGGGTGGGGGGCGGGAGCGGCATTTCCTTCATTATACCCTTTCTATCCAACCCCTTCCCTCCCCTGTGCCACCAGGTCCCTATTTCCCGAGGTAAAACTATGCCACAGTCCTTGCTGGCTAAGAAAAAAAAATGAACTTCCTGTCAAAGAAAAATTGTGTGGGGTCAGACAAGGGGTAACAGTCCTAAAGGCTAGTGGGGCGCAAAAAGGGCCTACAAGATTGACAACGAAATTCGAAACTTAATTTTTAAACTTCTTATTAGATTGAATGTTCTAAGATAGATCCAGGCAAAAATCATAATGTTGTTTTTTACTTTTTCGTGGCGGAGTGGGGGGTCTTGAAACCATCAATTCCATTGTGTGGTCATGGATTAAAATACCTTCTTTAGTCTTTCTTATTGTGAGAAAGCTTGAAATAAGTTATTCTACTAGATATTCAGATGAACATCCTCATCTTTGTTCTTTTTATCTCTATGTTTCGGCCAATGGATACTCGTCAGAATAACCGATGAAATAATGACTTTGATTTCCTGTCAGAATTTAAAAAGAAAAAACCGGTGAGTAACCTAACGGTTATCGGCGCCGAACGTGGAATCAGTCAGCCGAGTTCCAGTTACGATCTATACTTTAGCATTCACGTTCGCATTAATGCCTTCGGGAAAAACAAGAATCCACTTCTTTCCGCAGATATGGTTTAAATTTCAATGGAAACCGTGTTCTCAGTCTTGGGTGGCAAACAGTCTAAGTGAAATTAAATTCTGAATTCCAAACCGTGCAACGGAAGCAACTATCTTTCATAGGAAGTTGTGGCAAATCGCAGATATTAAAACGGAAACTGTGGAGAGCCATGATCGCTTAATTTCTGAAGTGACATAGCATTTTTTTAAATGATGGAAGCCGAATAATGAATCGGCAAAAAAATAATGGACGAAAATCAAGGAATGTCATACACGTCTGAATAACACGTATAATTTTATTATGATTCAAAGTGTACTTGCATTATTTACATTATTCGGACTGTTATCCTCATCTTCATTGCCATATTCAAAACGTTTCGGCCGTTGTACGCTCCAGATTTCTTAAGGTGATTGGAATTTCGAACTGAACCTTTTATTTCGTTCAATGGTGTAGATTGTTCCACGTGCCATGCCTCTTCCGGATGTCTCAGTTATTTCCCTATAACTCAATTCTCCAAGTTTTGGTTCACCACTGTTTTAGCCTGGTACTGAACTGACAACTCCTTGGGTTTAGTCACTGGATCTAACCAACGTCTTTATCCACTGGGTCGTGTGTCCTTGATAGAGTTGAGTTAAATGTGCATATGGCAATGAAGATGAGGATAACAGTCCGAATAATGTAAATAATACAAGTACACTTTGAATCATAATAAAATTATACGTGTTATTCAGACGTGTATGACATTCCTTGATTTTTGTCCATTATTTTTTTAGAAATAGACTTCAGTTGTCTGAATTTCAATTTCAATTAACAGTAATAGTCTCACGTTGATGGAGTTTTTGAGATGAAGTATTGTCAGTTATTATTCATTTCTCATTAGAATTTCTTTCATCCCATTTCTCCTATTTTTACACCCATCTGAATTTTATAGTTGAAGCCTTTTCAATTCTTATTATTTAATTTTTTACTTTTCTTCTATCCTATTTCTGAATTATTTAGATCAGGAGTCGACAACCTTTTGCTATGTGCCGACTTAGGGTTTTAAAATCACTCAGTGTGGCAACAGCATACGTATTTTTATACAAGTCAAGGTCAATATACTTGTTCTACAATATATTTTATATAGTAATATATAGTATATATACAGGGTGTTCCAGAAGTCATCATATCTGCTGAACTATGAATAGTAGTAAGATGAAACCGGTACCATTTTAAAGATAAATTCATTAATTTTTTTGATGCTAATGATTTTTCATATTTTTTTATATCCAATAATAGCGTTCACTCAACCAGAAAAGGCGTTTTCCGTCCTTGAATTTGCGAAAACTGAATCATGGACAGTATCTGTCTATATTTCTGAGATGAGTATTATGTACACTATTTACATTACTCGGACTATCATCCTCATCTTTGTTGCCATATTTATTACGTTTCGGCCCTTGTACGCTCCGGCCTTCTTCAGATGGTTGGACACTCGAACTGAATCCTTCATTTCGCTCGCTGGAGTAGACTGTTCTAGTTCCACGTGC
Source organism: Acanthosepion lycidas (assembly GCA_963932145.1). Lineage (NCBI taxonomy): Eukaryota > Metazoa > Mollusca > Cephalopoda > Sepiida > Sepiidae > Acanthosepion > Acanthosepion lycidas. The sequence goes on from OZ010575.1 coordinate 253,233, forward strand.
CATGTCTATTGGATGTCAGTTATCAGTTATCTCCTGTTGATTCCCCCTCTCCCAATTCTCCACCGCCTTAACCAGGTATTGAACTCACACTTTTTGGGCTCTGTCTCTAACCAACACATTTATCCACTGTGCTATGTGCCCTTCAGGACACCTGTGTATGAATTTCTGAGTATTATAAAGCTAATGTCTTCAGCAACCACTTTTTTACTTGTGCTCATATTGCAATTTTTGCTGTTATCATTGCATGTTTTTTTACCAGAGCTCATATTGCAATTTTCGTTGTTATTATTGCTTTTCTCTGGCACACTTTACTGGTTACCATATTGTATTCATCTCTATGCTTGGTCGGCTCAGGAGATTTTTGTGGCCTAGCATATGTGCTGATTCCTTAAGTTTACAAATTTTTCCAGTGATGTTCTATGTATATGATTTCAATCTGATCCCTTTTCTCCCCATATGTGGCCAGCCACGTCTGATTTTTCCACTTCCCTTCGTGTTACAGCTTTTTGGTGTTCTTGAAGTCTTAACCTAAGGGAGCGGCCTGTCTCCCCTTTATATTTTTTCCGCAACTGCACAGGATAGAGTACACAATCTTTAGTCATGTTCTCCTCTATGGGGGGTGCTTACCCGGGAGAGGTACCTGCGAAGTGTCATCCAGCTTTTGAAGGTTGTCCTGATGTTGTATGAACCGCAGATCCTTTGCATTTTCTCCGATAACCCCTTCACATAAGGCAGGAAGAGAACTACCCTACAACTATCCTAGGTCTATGGCAACAGTCCCAACAAACTGGGATAGTCCGGGCAGTGTAAATAGTGAATCATAGACACTTGTTCAACGTGTATTTCCCTGGTCTCCAGATCTCACACCCTGCGATTTCTTTTTTGTGGGGCTTTGTGAAAGGATTGGTCTACGTGTCTCCCCTTCCAAAAGAATTGGATTAACTGAAGGTCCGAAGAACAGAAGCTGTTGCAACCATCGACAACGCAATGCTGGATCGCGTTTTGCATGAATTGGACTATCGGCTTGATGTGTGCCATGTGAACAATGGTGCTCACACTGAACATCTTTGAACATTCCATGTAAAACTTGAGATTAAATTATATCAGAATATGTCAGCGCGTTTTTATATCCATAATAGTTTTCAAGATATTCAATGTCGAAATGTGCCGAAGACTTGGAATACCCTGTACTTTAGTATATATTAAAATTGAAACAGCTTGCGTTGTAGTTATTGGTTCGGATTTTGTGATGTCATTTGCTGCTGCGTGCCACTGGAAATTGTTTGGCGTGCCACGTGTGGCACGCATGCCATATGCTGCCCACTTCTGACTTAGATGAAGCATTTTTTAATAGTATTTCTTTTATCTGATCAATCTTTCTTTTATAACTAGTAGAAATAGTTTAATGTTGTCCAAACTTCATAGATGAAACATTTACAATTATTATTATCATTATTATCATTTGTGTATGTTATGTTTCCTGCTTTGTATCCTGTAGAGCCGGGTCCAAACTGATCCTTAGGCCCTATAGGAGAATTGTCATTTAATTGATAGCATTTTCTTAGTATATAAGATATTTCTAGTAGAGCTATCTTCTGGCCAACTTGTATGTTGAGGTTATCTGGAACACTATTAGTAAAATTCTCCATTCCTTTTCTCACGAGGCCCAGAGCTCCGATTACTATTGGTACAGTCTCAATCTTCATTCCCCACATTCAGTTTATGCCGATCTCCAGGTCCTTATATTTGGAAAATTTCTCAATAATTTTCATAGAGGTGTTTATTATTATTATTATTATTATTATTATTATTATTATTATTATTATTATTTTCTTTGATTTCTGGCATTTACACATTTCTTTCCGGGTCCTGCCCAGGGACCTAATGTTAGAAATGGCATCATGACACTTTCCACTAACAAAATAAAATATTACATAGATAAAGCCCTTCGTAAAGTGTGGGCTGTACTTGTAAGAACAATTTTTTGTATCTCCTTGAGGCACGGACTTCCAGTAATCCCTTCAATTAGTCTACTGCAATCTTTTCCAACCAGTCCTAAGGCTCCAACTACAACAGGGACTGTTGATGTTCCCATATGCCACATTTTCGAGATTTGTTATTATTATTATTATTATTATTATTATTGTTGTTGTTGTTGTTGTTGTTGTTGATGATGTTGTTGTTGTGTTTTGCCTGTTGTTTGCATAGTACGAGCTGCCCCCATATCTCAAACAGAGACTTCAAGGGACAAGCTTTTTTGCATCAGAGAGAAAACTAATGTGATTGTGGGCATTTCATAGAGAGGAATTTACGCAAGATGTAGGAATAGTTACACTATTCAGATTATTGTCCTTATCTTTGTTGTCATATTGTCATTGTTATGCTTTTTCAGGTCACTGGAAATTCGTACCGAACACTTTTTTCATGTAGATTGTTCAAGTTCCACGTGTCATGCCTTTTCCAGGCATCTCAGTTTCAATTATTTCATTTTAGTAACTTAACTCTCCAAGTTTTTTGTTCACCTCTGCTGTGGCCAGGTATTGAATTCACAACTCTTTGTGCCAAGTCACTAGATTACTTCAACAAACGCTTTTATTCAAACATTTATCCCAAGATGGTATTACTGTTAATTCTACAAAGCATCAAATATGACAGCGCCAGGAGCTTGCGGAAAATAAAGATTAAATATGTATAGTTATCTCTGAGTTTCTGCGTCGTTGACTCTGTTAGCTCGAGCGTTAGGGAAAAGTAACAACTCAAACAAAAACGGCTTTAAGTCGCGCCGCTTTCAAGTCACGCCGCTTTCAAGTCTACCCGTTTTCAAGTCTCGCCGAGAGTTTATAGTTTATTCGCACCTTCTTAGTAAAAGCCGTTGATTGATAACCTAAGCAATTTTAATAAAATAATAATAATAATAATAATAATAATAATAATAATGAATAATAATAGTATAGTATTAATTTGCTTTTGTTCATTGTTGCACTTACCTGCTTCCATAAATATCAATTTGACTTGCTGCTTTGATAGTTTGATAAACTTTAAACGTTATTCAAGGCTTAATACTTTCAGTTCAATCTTCATTTCTTTTGCTTCAACGCTGTCTACATCATCCCTGACGTGTCAAACTTTGCATATAATAATTACTTTTCTGGTTCACTTGTTTTAAGGTCGTACTTTTTCCAGTTGAGAAAGGTCAGAAGATCTCATTAAAGATGGCGCCCACACACTGATTTCTTTATTTAATTTTCTCTCGAAGATGTTTATCGTTCTTTACAAGCATTCCTACCTAATGTTGGCCTTCGTTTCTACTTATTCTAATGAATTTGTTTCTTGATTCCCCCAGGAATTTAAAGCCATCATTCAACGAAGGTTTAAGCTTACTTTTCAAGTAATTTTATCCGCACAAACATAGGACTGATTTTACTTATATTCATCTTCCAAATCACGCGTTCATCCCCGCCGATTTTAATTCCAATGTCAATTCGGATTTCTTTCGGGGAGTCGGATCTTTCTGAATGATTACAAGGATTGGCGTTCAATCTACTCTTCATGGCTTTTGTCGGTTTATACAAAACAAACAGATTTCAAGATTTAACAGAATTAATTTTCCCGAGATGTCAGTAAAATGCAACTTTTATTAATTTATTTATTTGAATTCATTGAATTTTCACACCCGATAATAAATGGTGGCTTTTAGCGAAAAACAAGTGACAACAAATTCTCTCGTTAATGCAGCATTTCCTTAGTATTCTTGTTCACTTTAGAAATACCGCCGTTTAGATGGATTTGATTTTTTATTGCATTTCTAATTCTTCCAGTTTCTTTGCAAAACAGTTCAAAATTATTTTAGTAAAATGAAAGCAAGAAGAAAGGACTAACTATTAACTGTAAAATATAATTTATCGTTGTCAGCAAGAGATAGCCGAAGATGTTAGCTACATTAATGGAAATGTCAGTATCAAGCAGATAGAGAAATTTAACTATCTGGCTCGTGCAGTGAGAGACGATGGAAAATATTATACAAAAATCCTAGAGTGCCTAAGAATATCAAAATATGTCTTAGAAACTGAGCAATTTATTAACACATAGGAATATTGCGTCAGAAACAAAGAAGATCTCTTTTTGGCAATGAATGCAGGACAATTTTGCTTAAATTTAAAGAAGAGACTTGAAGCGACAAAATTGTTGTTCTACATAAGGATGCTGAGAATATCATGAACGAAACGAGGAGATCTTAAGGACAAGAGGAATAACAAAGAAACGTATGATTAAAATCAGAAAGAGACAGCTGAACAGAAAATGAAGAAAGAGAGCTTAGGGAAATTAACACCCACAAGACATAGTGAAGGCAAGAGAAGCAAAGGGAAACAATGAGTTCGTGTGTTTAGATGATAGCGCAGAAACAAAAATGTATAATAAAAGGTTAAAAATTCAACAAGAGGGAGGAAGTTGTGGAGAACCATGACCTTCTACGCGCTGAAAGGACATTGAGCATAAAAGAAGAACAGGTATAGCCTAAATACTTTTCAGAGACTGAGACAAAATTTATTCAGACGCTTTTTGTTGTTTGGGTTTTTTTTTTTACACTCTGGAACCATCACTTCTTAAAGAATATACTCAAAATGTATTATAGATATAAAGCATGTCGTGTTAAGATAAAACTCCTGAAAAGATGGGGCTCTGTCTCATGTCAACAAAGAATTTAATTTACCAAAATTTTTATACCTTTATATTTCTCCCTACTTTTTAATCATTTGCTTCTTATCTCTTGATATCCAATCTGCAAGCATTGGTTCCACTGATAGTTATATTTCTGCCTCTTCTAATCGGCCACTCTTTTTTATAATTTCTTCCGTTTTCACATTTAGGCAGCTTAACTGATACCAGCCTCAAAAGAGCTGGAGATCAAACACAGACAATACACTATGCTCCTAGTTTTAAAAAAAACATAACAATTGTGCATCTAAACTAGCAGAATAATAATAAAAATAACTTCCTTTTGGTCAAAGGGGCTAAATTTAAATATGATGAGCCAGCAATTTTCAAACTCAGTGTAATTACCCAGATTTGGATAAAAATGGGGCTTTGAATTGGTTAATAAAAACATTTTAGGCAAAATACAAAAGTTTCTGCACTTAATCAATACACGAAAAAGAAAAAACAAAAATAAATAAATTTATATAAAAATGAATTTTATGTCAAAATCTTTGTGATATTTGCAAGTAGAATGAATAGACACAAAAAATTAAACTGTTTTAAACTGTCCACCTATTCACATCGTTATTTGAAGCAACATGAAAAACAATTACCGAGTTCATCACCTCGTGGTCCAAGATTTGCGGCTCGCATTCAAAAACAAATCGACGCATTTTAGAGTTTAGTTACTACAATAACATATGCGCTTTATCATTAGCTATATTACTAAGTCATTCTTAATTAGCGTTCCAATTGTTAATTGTTACTATGTCATTAAAGAACATATACAATATAATACATTAATTGATTTAGTGATTTAACTTTATTTCATTAAGAATTTGATAGAATCACTAGATCTTTTTTTCGTTCATTAGTTAATCAGCGGCACATAAACATAAGTTTAGGCTAATGGAATAAAAACTTGAGAACCGCTGCTATAAGCAATAATTGATTAATTGGTGTACCAGTTGTTGTTTCTGAATGTGATAACAATTTTAATGTTTATCTTATGACGGGGTGCCAGCATTATTCCGTGCATTTTCAGGCGAGTATCTTCAGGTTTGTCTTTTCTATCGCAACATTTCGACCATTTTAACTTCATCCAATAGTTCTTAGAAATCGTTAATGTAAACTTGTTAAGATGTTCTGCTCTTACACTAGGAGCTAAAAAGAAAATGTTCATAGAACATCGAAAGAACACTGGGTACAATAAACAACTCAGAACTTACCGACCGAAACGATTCCACGCAAAATAATAAATATGAAGATATCCGTTTGACTAATGTGTAACGTTCTCGTTAAGAATTAAATCTCTAATGCATATAATTATTGTCATCATCAATTAATATCGGCGAGTGAGTATGTGGCTCTTAAGGCTTTCTCCGAACGTGGATCTTCGGCAGAGGATGTGAGAGGCTCTCTCTGCCTTTCCCTTCCCGTGTGTTTATATACCTTCCCATTATCCGGCTGCCCGACATGCGCACATTCTAAGTGAAGGAGCTGCCATTTACGTCTTATCTGAGGCGCAAATGTGCACCAGATGGCTCGGAATCCACCGTTCAGGTCAACCCACTGATGCAACTTGTTTTGCTTATGCTGCAGTGAAGCCAGACCAAATCAGCTTAGTACAAATGTTCCATATTGATATTATATTCGATTCAAATCATCTGGTAATCCCTGACATCGATTATATAGTCCAAATGTATGGATAATGAAAGTACTTCCTTGCAGGTTAGTTTGTCATAGGGTTACAACTAAAGAAAGATTTGAACTTCTTCCATTAGTGAACGGCTAGTTTAGCAAAACCAGAGTTGCTCTATTTACAAAAGATTGCGTGAAGATTCACCAACCATAAAAGAGCAATGAAAATCAAGTAAGTCTTTATATCTTTCCGATGATCAGTTATGTCCTTCGTTGTTCGTGTCGTTAAAGCCTTATCAGCTGATGTTGCGGTCAATGAGCTCCATAAAAGATTTATCATTCCAGTCAGCAGATGCAAACCATCTGTTGGAAGAAGGAAAGAAAGGAGAAACAAAAATACAATTTCTTACCGTATATGCATTGAGATGAAACACAAAAATTAAATATCGAATAATCTTTGCCTTTTCCACTTTCCGCTCGTCTCGATCATCATTTTTAGTTACATATTGCCTGAAATAGAAATTTTATAGAAATTTATGGAAAATTTATAGAAATTAACTCTCCAAACCTTTCAACTTTTAAAGGCTGATATTTTCTTTTTTGTTTCGATGAATTTTTATTATTGCAGTATGTGATTCTCACCAGAAAATACCAGAAGTCGGAATCGAATTTAATGTCAATAAAGAACTCTTGTTCTAAAAGCAGTTGAAGTATGTTAATCCCAATATATACCATTAATTGATATAAAAATAGACTTTGCACTCGGTGTCATAACAAAGCATCAGTGGTTGACCAGGAAGGTACCTTCAAAGACACCAAGTACAGAATTGAGCCTCAAGGGATATCAGTGCTTGTTCCCAACATGTAAACAGGTTGTCGACAGGAATTGAAGGATTTAGTCTCGCATCATTATTAGTGTTTACGATAACATTACATTATTACTGGTCCATAAATTTGGAACTGCATCGCGATTGAAAATTTGTCACCGTTCAAATAAAGTTTTCAGAAAATTTTTATTCAATTTGACTCTACACCCATGAAACGATGTCCATTTTATGATCCTGAAAAGAAATTGATGCTAAATTTTATGCGAAAAATTTTAACTTTCAACTGACCACCAATTTGTCTTGATTGGATCATGAGTAAGAAGAATATTTATTTTGGATTTGTAGAGTTGAAAAAATTGAATTTTAGGGAATTGTAAAAAATCGTTCTAGTGTAGAAAACAGCAATTCGACCAGGAATCTTTAAATCTACTTGTAATTAAATTACGAAGGCTTTTAAAAAAAAAAAATCTTAGATGGGTGTTTAGGTTTGAGCCACTCACATCTAGATAGAAATACTCATGAGCATATCCTTCACTCACATATATACACAAACACTTACACACGCACCAATATGGGCACAGAGACAAGTACACACACATATACACAACAATATCATACATGCATGCATACATACATACATACATATAAGAGGATATCTTTCCGTCACATACATACACACGAGCATTCATACATACATCACTCCACCTCCACAGTCGCATACACAAGTACACAGGCACACACACACAGACATGACTCCACCCACAGTGTCACACACACAAGCACACACGTACATACATGGGGATATTATTTCTTCCAAGAGTTGATGCAAGGGCCTTGTGGGCCCAAGAATCCATGATACCGCTCTCGAATCTATGATACACCACTAGGAATCAATGTTACACCACCAGTTTACTTAATCTCAATTTTCATAAGGTAGTATTCATATAAAATACAAATTTTATTGTAACCTAATTATGTACAATAATTAATCCTATGAAATATAGGTGAAAAATTCAACTAGAAAAATTGCAAATAAATACAATGTATCTAAATACAAATTAGACTCTAATTAGACTAATTCTTAGAGACATGTCATAATAGTTCATGACTTCTTAAATAAATCAACAAAGTTTTGCGACAATTTTTAACATCTATTTGAAATTGTTCTTATTAAAACGTTGAATAACATTAACATTCAACATTATGGATAAAAAAAATAATGTATTTTATATAGTGTTTCTTTTCGGGACTTAACATAAGCAAAACAAATTCTCGGATTTGGACGGAAAGAAGATCCGAGAATGACGTCAAAATCCGCGGAAATTTTTTATCCTTTAATAGTCAGTTGTCCTTAGTTCAATTTGTAATGTATATAAATGTTGGTAGAAAAAAGCAAACATTTATAAGATAGCGACAACAATCACAATGGATTGCCCGTGGCTCTCAATCAGGTTTGACTCCCCCACCTCTGGTCGGGGGGTTCGGGGGTTGTACGCACAAGCCCTGTTCCCTCCCATAGTCACTCGCGTGTAGGCACAGAAACATATCACTCTCCCCAGTTCCACAGACAAGCATAAACACATAAACACACATATCACTCTTTGGCAAGACACACATACGCACACACCATCAACCACACAAATACACACGTATTACTGTCCCAACACTCACACAGACACACATACATTCATTCCATTTATCACAATTCAATGAATTGCAATCCTATGTTTTTTCTACGTGAACATGCTAAGCTGTTTGTTTTAGCCTCCCCAAAAAGCATCTTCATAAATGCTTCAAACTCGAGACAGCAGACGAAAATCGCACTACCACTATACTTACAATGTTTGTTTCTCTTTGACGTTAAACAGGCGGATCCGTCGATATTCCGTGCGCCTCAAAATGTTTGCTGAGGAGGAGGGGTGAGATTGTGGCGGGATGCAACATCAAAAACAAAGAAAGTAAGACAAAGTGTTTTGAAATTAGATTAAGCGTCTTTTCAGAAAATGGTAACGTGTACGCACCGAGACGAAGAAGCCGAGAGCGTTGGTTGATGGTGGCTGTGTGATTGTAAAGACGGTGGGGCAGGGAAATGAATGAGTGTAAAGGTGATTAATGAATGGTTGAAGGGTGGGATCTTGAGTGGGAAGTGTCCCGCACCCTTTGAACACAACAGCCATGTTACACAAAGGAGTACGGGGCAAGGATCAGAGTAATAAATCCATGATTAAAATCAATTTCCTTGAGTCTTGTATTCGCCGTAAAAACAAACAGACACACACACTGACACATGCACACATATAGACACACGCAAATTACAAGACAAGGGAAAAGATCTAAATAGGAGTAAAACAAAGAAAAAAAAAGCAAAGAACAATTCCAGATAGCAAAATAACAATTATTAACAATAGAAATTAGATCATAGCAGTTAATGTGAATTTGTGTGATTAAAAATTAGAATTATTCCAAAAAGTATTCGATCGAGCATCGTCATCTTTATTGTTTTTGTCTTATGTACTGGCTGGTGCGTTATGATGTCTTGTGAGTATTGTCGAAAGTTTTGATGTTAAATATTGCTATGAGTTATTTGAGCTGTTATCACTTCTTACGTTCTTAATAAAACGCGACATTATCCAGTATTTACACGAATAAAGATGTGACAGCAGTTTAAAACTTTCTAGATTTATTTCTTTTTATGTGCCGCCCTCTTACCTAAATTTGTGTTTGTTTTTACGGTGAATACATGACTCAAGGAAATTGATTTTAATCATAGATTTATTACGCTGATCCTTGCCCCGTACTCCCACCATTGAACCATTCATTTATATATATATATATATATATATATATATATATATAGAGAGAGAGAGAGAGAGAGAGATTATAAAAGAAAAACAAACAGGAAACGCATATCAGTCTAACATGTTTCACTTTTATAACCCAGAGATTGAGAGAAAACAGACAAAAGACAGAAACACTGGTATTTTAAGTTATGTTTGGGTCAGTTCTCATTGGTCAGACACGCGTCATGTGAATTAAAACCGTGGATAATTTTATGTGTATGTATGTTTGTGAAGATCCTAGTATATCTAACTAGGCATCGGATGGTAATGTGTATTCGTAATGGTGTATGTGTGTCTGTCTAGAGGGAGTTCTGATGTTTTCACCTCTGTGCGGTCAGCCAGCGCTGCAGTGTGGCACTTCATTCTAATTTATGGCATGTATTCTTTGTATTAGATAGATATATGTTTGATTATTTAAGAATGGATTCCAGGAAAGATGACGATGTAATATAATGTTGTAGATGTAGGTTCATAGTTGGTAATAATGTTAAATTTTCAATGTATTTTCTCCTTAAAGAATTATGTTCTTTTTTAATTACGGCTGCAATCAAAGTTATGTCAACATTGTTTCAATACAAAACTAGAGAGATAGATCGTTTGTCTAAACGCAAGTCTCTTTTATGTTCATAGATACGGGCTTTTAGATCACGTGATGTCTCACCAATATAAACATTTTTGCATTGTAAACAATTGATTTGATAAATCCCGGCATTTAAATCACTGTTGGGTTTATTTTTCTTCCAAATTATATCTCCGATTGTCTAGGAGCTGGTGGTAACGATCCTAGTATTAGGGATGACTAATCTGTTTGCGAATTTAGTAGAAAGAGTGTTGGATGTCGGGATTATGAATTTGGTGTAATTTTTGTTTGAAGATTGTAGTTATCAGGGGATCAATTAAACGGAAGGTAGTTTCATAGGCGGGAAGAGCGAGAAAAGAAACTATTGTAGTAGAAGTGGCAGTTGCCTTTAACTAATTCAAGAGTAAAAGGATGGGACCTAGATGCCAGTCTAGTAGCAGGCTTAAACTCACAAAGTTTGGACACCAGGGGGAAAAGCTCACCAGAGTAGTTGCCATGGAATTATTTGTAGAAAAATAGAGGGAAGGCACGTCACGTCGCTGAGAAAGTGACTGAAATCGAGATGCCAAGTCAGCAGATACTTCTTTGGATTTTGCCAAGAAGCTCGAAATGGGTAGCAGGATATAGCAACAGTATTCAATGCACTTACAAATGGTAGATTTGTTAATGTGCAAGATGGACTAAGACGAGAAAAACCTTCCTTGCAGTAGATGCGGCTACTGATTCGATGTAGTCGTTGCACTTCAAGTAAGTTAAAAAACGTAAGGCCAAGAAGGCGCAGTGTGTTGCTCTCCATGAGCCTAACATCAACCATCCTGATGTCGAGCAGGAAAGTTTCTCTGTGGTGGTTAAATGAGAATAGTTTGGTTTTGGGGCGTTAAAATTCACGAGCCATTTCCTGCTCCAGTTAACCACAGATTGGATGATCTTCAAGAGCAGCGGCCAGGTTAATTTTATCAGCTCTGGCGGATTTGCTAATTAAATTTAGGTAAGCTTCTAGGAAAGTTTGTTCATTGTATCGTGTTCGACATTTATTATCGCCAGAATCTATCCTAAACATTTTTAAGTCTGCCATTCGTCCATGCATTGAATATTGCTTTCACATAAGGTCTGGTGTTAATGCTATATATGTAGGGATTTTTGATAAAATCCAAAGGAGAACCTGCTGAGTTGTCGGTTCTGATCTGGTATCTCGGTTTCAGTCACGATCCCACCACCCTAATGTAGTTTTGCTGAGCCTTTTCTATAAATACTTTCATGGTAACAGTTCTTTCTTCTGTTCTATGAGCTTTCCGCTTTGGTACTTCAACTTTACGAATTTAAGGAACTATTAGTTTGTCAGCTAGGTCTCATCATTTTAGAGTTGAAGTAGCTAGATGTAATCGTAAGTTCTGTGCTAACAATTTCTTCTATCACACTTCTCGCTTGTGGAACTCTCTTCCTACTTTTTATTTTCCAGTCAACGTGATCTTCAAAATTTTAAATGCAATGTCAATCACTATCTTGCTGTTCTTTTATTGTTCGCTTTCCTTAGTAGTGTTTTCTTTTTCTCATAATCTTTCCAGTCAGTAACCCCTTGAGTCTTTGTGGTTTTATTGCTTTGCTTGAGGTGAAATGATTAAAAATTTTATAAAAATCCATATCTTAAGATTTATTTATTCGTCATAAATAAGAGAAATGAAGACAAAAACAACAAAAAATGTGTAATAAAATATCTTTCCTGTGACTGGACAAATAGTTTTCAGCAAATCAAAGGTCAAATAATTTGACGATAGCATAGAATCTCTCGCTTTTAATTCTTTTTTTTTTTTTTTCAAGCAAAGTTGATTTTTAAAATATGAATGAAAATGAAATAAAACCCCTTTTAAAGAAATTATACACCAAGAATCTTTGTAGACGAATAAAGAGTTGCTGATGTCAATGTAACACAAGACAACGCTCGAGGTTTGTAAATAAAAAAGTGAGAAATAGAGAAGAGAGTAAGGAAGTGCCGTTTTCACGTGGACTGAATTTTATTTACTAAAATGAAATTGACACAACGCTAAGTTTCCGTGATTAACGAATAAACTTTTCAATTCATAAATCGAATGAATTTGCTTTATAGACAAAGGACAATTGAAAGTCGATTAAAAATTTAAGTTTTCCTATTTTTAATTTCTCAGAATTTGATCGACAGAATGTTTGCCAAAATGGCGCTGAAGTCGATTTAATGTCTGAAAATTACTTTATGACTGAAATAATCGCATTATATTTGGAAAGAAAGTTTAATATTTTAACGAATTCTCGCTTATTTTTCTGATTGTTCTTCAAAGACCAAAAAATGTATATAAGGAAAGAAAGAAGATGACGAGAAAAATAATAATGAATAATGGAATTCGGATTAACAATGTAATCCTTTGTACAAGATTAAAATTGTTCGGATAATTATGGGGGCATTAATGGAAGTGCTTGAGCACTAACGCACAGGGCAAGTAATTTTACTAATGCTTTTCGTTCGAATGTTTCTTTCCCCCAACCCGAACCCGAACCACGTCATTTTTCCGTCTTTTTCGGCTTTTGTCTTTTTGCTCTTTGCAAATGAATATGTTTATAGAACACACATACACGCACACGCACGCACACGCACACATATATCTTAAGAAAGAGAAAGAACAGATGGAGTTAGAATCCACAGTTCTTAGCGTTTACTTTTTAAAATATGCTCAATACATTCGCTCAGCAAAATAGAATATTATTAAAATATTTTTATTATAATAAAATCATTTTACATGCCTACACAGAAACCTCCATGTTTTGGAACTTTAATCTTTCCTTATGGAGCGATGGTAGATTACAAAATAGTACAATAATAATATAATTGAAGTAATATATTACAATATATTATATTGTAATATTATATAATATAATAAAGTGTTATATCGTAATCTATAATCGCGCAATGAGGAACGATTAAAGTTCCGAAACATGAAAGTTTTTGTGTATCGATGTAAAATATTTTTTATTTTAATCTATTATAATAAAAAAATTTGGATGGCAACTGGTCTACCACAGAAAGAAATGGCAACATACTTAGGGAAAATCTATCTCGTCAGTCATGTATCGAAAGATACATCATTGCCACGCGTGTATCACACATGTTTGACGGTATATTAACCTCAATGGGTTATTTAATGCCGACAAGATTTTAGGCTAGGTTCATATGAATAGAATATGTATTCTTTGTACGAAATAAATTTGTGGATGACGTTTCAGTGACGTATTTTTGTAAAGAGGGTTTTTGTCGAGAGTCAAAGGTATTGCTGGTAGTTTTTTTTTGTTTTGTTTTGTTTTTTTTTTTAAATGTATTGCTGGCAATTCCACCTTAAAAATGTATTTTTATATTTTTCATAGTATTTTGATCTCAGTTTGAGGGTTAACTATCTGCCCATAGCCGGGATCCTAACAGGTGGTACCACCCCAGCTAGATTTAAAATCTTTTTGCCAGTAACTCTCATGTAGTATTGATGTCATCTAAACTGAAACCATTTTTTCCATAAAAGACTCAAAGACAGATATTTCCTCAAAGAAAAAAATGGTATTTGGACAGACGGAAGTACTTCAATCTAGTTACTCCAATTATATTTTTGCATGTTCCACAACGAAAAATACCAAAATGTCTTGCTCGTTATTTTTGTGGGATTATAGGAGGTGGTGTCAATGGTTCTGGGCTATGGTTCCTACTTATTATAAAAAGGTATTTTGAAAGCAATCAAGAACCGAGAGCTTCATCCCAAAGCCACCAATAAATAGAAGAGAAAAGGAAAAGTTGATCAAGACAGTGCGAATTGCCATTCTACAAACACAGCTGTTTTATACTTCACTTTTCATCTTTAACAAAGTTCCCTGCTTGTCTCCGGACATCATTCGCATAAAACTTTTTTGGAGGAATAATAGCAAGAGATGTGTACACTGACAACATCCCAAACATTCCGCTTTTGAACAGCTGAGACAGGTTATTATGTATATAAAAGTAAATCCCTAGATCTACAATTTCGAAATTGTCAAATTTGGAAACAAATCGTGCCAATCAGGTTTGAAAGAAAAAGTTGCAGCCATAAAATATAATTATTTTGTTAAATAATCTTTTTGATATTAAAAACTAGTGATTTTTTTTTATTTAAAACTACTTGACATCATATTTTTATTAAAATAAAAACAAAAATAATTACAACAAAATAAAAACATTATTTTTTTACTAAAATGTCGGATAAAAAAATCCTTTAAAAAAAGTTGCAACGAGAAAAGCGATAATTCATTAGTACGTTTATTCAAACCTCCTCCGTCAATCTGGCTTCGTGACCGAACTGGTAGAGGCACTCTTTGACTTAAAAAAGTGGCTTCTCTAATGGAAGTACTGGGAGAAAGTTTTATGAATTGATAAAACAAAAATTAATCTCTACTAAAGTGATGGAAAGCTCAAACGAAAGGATCCGTTTATGATTCAAAGCATACAAGCTCATCTGTGTATTTTGGCTTGGGCTTGCATAGCTGCTCCTGGAACAGGCTCATTCATATTTATTGATGATATAACTCAGTAGCAGTTGAATGAATTCAAAAGTATACAGAAACATTTTGTCTGCTAATTTACATCCAAAATGCATCCAAACTAATCGGGAGGAAGTTTATCATGCAGGAGGACAATGATCCAAAGCAAACTGCCAACACAACAAAGGACTTCATCAGGGGAAAAGTGAACAGTTTTAGACTGGCTAACTTTACCGTACCATAAGCCAACAGAGCATGCATTTGATCTCCTGAAGAGGAGACTGGAGGCAGAACCCTTGCTGAAACAAACAAGAAGTAAAAGTGGCTTCGTTAAAAGTCTGGAAAAACATAACAAATGAAGAATGCAATAGTTTGGTGATGTCAATGGTTGGCGAGCTTGATGCAGTTATTACAAGCAAGGCTTATGTAACCAAATATTAAATTTATTTAATTTAAGACTGTCTGTCAACTTACTTTTATTCAACTGAAAATGAGGTGATCTAATACAAAAGATGGTATATCCGAAACTGGTTAACACATCTAAATATAAATATCAGGAAATAAAAGCTTAAATTCTGAATTCTTGTCTCATATTCATCTTTTGATCTTAAACCCAAATATTTTCAGTGAACAGCAAAAACAAAAGAATTGGCCTTGCCGTTCCAATAGTTTAGGAAAGGATTATATATATATATATATATATATATATATATATATATATATATATATATATATATATATATATATATGATTGCAAAACAATGAAAATATATTTGAAATTGTTGATGAAATTATTGAAAAGTTTATAAACACTATAAAAGCATTTCAACCCTTCGAAGTTTGAAATAATAAGCAATATAAAAAAATTGTGCTTGGAGCGGATCCTTTTTATACTATTTTTATTTTATCTTATTTACTTTTTCTGAGAGTGTTTTTGTATGAGGTCATTTAATCCTTTGTCCTAACAAGCGTCGCGTCTAGTAATCAGTCGAAGAAATGTTACTAAAACAATCCGTCTTAAACCGGCGAGGCATGCAATAGGAACCCGCCTTTTAACTCCCATCTTCAACTCCCACCCACTCACGATAATTTATAGCAGCCTGAAGACTTGGCTCTCCTCGGGCCGATTTTCCTAACGGTAGAACAAATCTTAAAATGACAGCAGAGACCGAATCTCCGGACATAAATGTTGCAAATGGACATCAATTTCCGCCTCATACCACGTCTCCTTTTGCGCAGGCTCAACGGAACGACATTTCATTTAACCACGAGATCATGGCGATCTGATATTCAGTGTCAAGTGTTATTGCTGACCTCAAACCAGACACTGGGCTCATAAATTTTCTCCTGTATTGAAGATCCATTTTCATTAATAAGTTCATTAACACAGCAAAAGGAATTCCTTAAATAAATATTATCAACATTATGATCATTATCAAGACTATTACGACAATTATAACACAGTCTTCTTGGTGTCATGACAAGTAGAAAGCGCCATATTGTTGAACAGAAGCAAATCTATTGTTTTTTTTTTCAGAGGGAGCGAAAGGAACACTGGGTGATATATTAATTGATAATCTGGTTTTGCTTTCGAAATGGGCTGCAAGTTAATTCTATTTCCATATTGTCATCATTTTCAAAATATTCTTTAACATGGTAGATATTATTTTTTACTTAGTTTAGTTTAGTATATGATCGCATGTGTGGCGCTCACAGAGACAATCGACATCACTACTCAGAACAGCCTGACTGGATAGTTAACCATTACAACCCCCGCCTAGAGACACGTGGAAAAACAAACTACAGATTTCAAGGTAGATAAAAATAAAAAAACTGGAATTCATTTCGAAAAAAATGTCAAGATTTACTATCATAGCACAATGGTTATCGAGCTCATTTCGCTGACTGATTCACGTGTACATTAAGTAATACTCTCACTGGGTGCCCCACTAGTGGATTAGTGATATACTAAGTCAGTCGTAGTACATATTATGTCTATTTATTTTTATAATAATCCTTTCGAGTTCTCTAATTATCTTCTTGATGTTAAGTTGAAATTCATCAAAAAAGGCGCCGTAGTTTCTGTTAACCCAAGTACTTTCGATCTCCTCCGAGATCATTCTCAGGGGTGAATTGCGAAGATAAACTTATTGTAACTGAGGATTATCTCGAAGGATATCGAAAGTACTTGGGTTACAAAAAAATACGGCAGAGAGAACGATTGCTATATCTATGAACAATACTAAACAATTATTATAGTAAACAATTACTAGCAGGACTTCGCCTAAATAATGCCGAAATGTTAGAATACGGATTAGAGAATTGCAGTTCAATGACAGTGTTAATTTCACAAAGTAAAAGAAAATCAAATGAATAGACATAAAAATAAGTGTTGGAAAGAGAATACCATTTCACACACACACATGTATATATATATATATAGTTTAAAATTTTCTATATTTATATAGGAAGACTGTTCGGTATCAAATATGGAGCGTTTATCTGTAGAGACGGTGTGACATAGTATTTAACGGTTACATGTCACTATTCAAGATAATATTGAAGCGTGAGATTGACTGTCAGTATATCAGCATTAATTCTTATATCCAGTCTCTCTCTCTCCCTCTCTCTTTCTCTCTCTCTCTCTCTCTCTCTCTCTCTCTATATATATATATATATATATATATATATATATATATAATAATAATAACAACAATAGTTATAATTTAGACTCTACTTGTATTGAACACAGTTTTTTAAAAATAAAAACAAAAATACTAAAGAACTTCGGATTATTTACCTAACGTGTTCTTTCCTATATATATATATATATATATATATATATATATATATATATATATGCGCGTGTGTGTGTGTATGTATGTAAGTACAGACGACCCTTAAAAATCTATTCGATTATAATTTCATGATATCATTTATTTCATAATTTATTTATTTCAGAGAAGAAAACTATTCTTCCCCCCCTCTCTCTCTTTCACACACACTCTCTCCTTTCCTCTCTCTTCCCTCTCTCACTTTCTATTTCTCTCTTCACACCAATTATTTTCTAAAAACCTCTCATTGAATTTTTTCTTTTTCTTTCTTTCGCTTAATAATTAAAACTTTTTCCTTTTCTTTTTTTCTCTTTTCCTCTCCCTTTTTCTTCCGTCTAGATAATTGGAATCCATTTATTAAAGAGACGTCGGTTTGAAGACATTAATATATTTTTATGTATTCGTGAAATGAATTATAATGAAATGAATTATAACCGAATGGATTTTTAAGGATAGTCTGTACACATTATTTTATTGCTCTGTTTGGATTAATGTCCTACCTATTAATTATCCCTACTAATTATCAATTGATATTATATATATATATATATATATATATATATATATATATATATATATATATATATATGTAACCTAATATGTAAATATAGGTAGGTATATGAGATAGCAATCGTATACAAATACATATAGATACTCTATAGTGTAAGAAAAAAACAGTGCTCAATGTTAAGTAACAGAGCTATTTAATAAATTTATATATATTAAGAAATATACATAATACTAAGGTGCAAAACTCTGAGTTTCATGCCGCTGTGATTATTATATATTTATTTATAAGTAAAAATAAATATAACTCCAGCACTTGAAAATTGCTTCGGTATGAAACTCGGTATTGTGTAATTAATGTATGATATTATATATATATATATATATATATATATATATATATATATATATATATATATATATATATATATATATATATATATATATATATAACATAAAAGACCCTTAAAAATCTATTCGATTATAATTTCATGATATCATTTATTTCATAATTTATTTATTTCAGAGAAGAAAACTATTCTTCCCCCCTCTCTCTCTCTTTCACACACACTCTCTCCTTTCCTCTCTCTTCCCTCTCTCACTTTCTATTTCTCTCTTCACACCAATTTTTTTCTAAAAACCTCTCATTGAATTTTTTCTTTTTCTTTCTTTCGCTTAATAATTAAAACTTTTTCCTTTTCTTTTTTTCTCTTTTCCTCTCCCTTTTTCTTCCGTCTAGATAATTGGAATCCATTTATTAAAGAGACGTCGGTTTGAAGACATTAATATATTTTTATGTATTCGTGAAATGAATTATAATGAAATGAATTATAACCGAATGGATTTTTAAGGATAGTCTGTACACATTATTTTATTGTTCTGTTTGGATTAATGTCCTACCTATTAATTATCCCTACTAATTATCAATTGATATTATATATATATATATATATATATATATATATATATATATATATATATATATGTAACCTAATATGTAAATATAGGTAGGTATATGAGATAGCAATCGTATACAAATACATATAGATACTCTATAGTGTAAGAAAAAAACAGTGCTCAATGTTAAGTAACAGAGCTATTTAATAAATTTATATATATTAAGAAATATACATAATACTAAGGTGCAAAACTCTGAGTTTCATGCCGCTGTGATTATTATATATTTATTTATAAGTAAAAATAAATATAACTTCAGCACTTGAAAATTGCTTCGGTATGAAACTCGGTATTGTGTAATTAATATATTATATATATATATATATATATATATATATATATATATATATATATATATATAACATAAAAGGCTCAAACACTAATATTCCATGGTTATAATTCATTATATTGGAATCGTAATCGCGATCCGATTCATCAGATCTACAAATTCAAAAAGAATATATATATATATATATATATATATATATATATATATATATATGAAAAGTAAGTGGACGCATTTTCAAACTCTGCCGATGTGCACAATTTCTGTATTAAAGCCTCTCGAATATATATATATATATATATATATATATATATATATATATATATATATATAATATAAAAAGCTCAAACACTAATATTCCATTGTTATAATTTATTACATGGGAATCGTAATCACGATCCAATTCATCAGACCTACAAATTCAAAAATAATATATATATATATATATATATATATATTCTTTATATATATAATATATATATGTATATATATATATATATATTCTTTACATAATATATATATATATATATATATATATATATATATATATATATATATATGTATATATTTATATATATATGTATGTATATATATATATTTGAAACGTAAGTGAACGCATTTTCAAACTCTGCCGATGTGCACAATTTCTGTATTAAAGCCTCTCGAATAACCCAAGCCGTTAAACGAATATCACACTGTTTAAAAACAGAGATATCCACTCATACATGTGTACACAATAAATATAACCTATACAGTAATAAAAATATATGTGTGTGTGCGTGAATGTGCGCGTGTGTGAGACAGAGTGTGCGTCAGTGTACGTGTGTGTATGCATAAGCGATAAATTTCTCCAACTTTGCTTTTAATAACCATCGTAAAAATAGACATATTTTTATTTATCTATCCCAACACTGAAAACTGAAAAAAAGTGAATATTTTCAGTATGTTATGCCATTTTTTATTCGAAAGGTAAAAGTGCATCAAAGATGTAAAAAAAATGTGTTACGGATTAGATACTGTGAACGATCGAACATGTGCGATTTTTAAAGCAACATGAGACAGGCGTTGATACTTTACAACAACGAAAAATTTCGTCCAAAATTCTTTAACAGAAAGATCATACTACTCCACCAGGATAACACTAGACTGTGTACTTCGTTGATGACCAGGAAAAAATTAAGTTGCAACTGATCTTCAATATTCTCCAGATATTGCATTTCTCAACTGAAAAATATTCTCAATGAAAAAAGAATTAGTTCCCTGGAAAACTACAAAAGGCATTTTGTGCACATCTTTGATCAAAAGTAAAAAAAATAGGAGGATGGAATCATGAGGTTAGCTGAAAATGCCAGAAGAGATTGAAACAAAATCGTAAATAAATAAAATTAATATCGAAATAATAATGTAGAATATTAAGTAACAATAACATGTATTAAAATAAAAATTGTTATTTAATTCTGAATTAACTTTTCTGGTTACAAAATCTCTTTATATTTTCATCACAGCATTTTGAACTATATGTTCTTCGACTTCTTGCTTTCGCCAAAATCTAAAGATTAATTAATTTCTCTATCTCATACTTTTGGGGGACTAACATCTTCATCATTTTTGTTTTTATTCCATAGATTTGACCTCTTGGTGTGGAGAACCTGGAAGAGAAAATATTTTTGTCTGAATTTCAATCAATAAATAAGAAGGTAAATGATATCTCGGGCGTAACGTTGTGATAAAAATAAGAAAGATGATGATCTTAGTTGAAATTGGTTTCTTGGGAGGTAGAATCCAGACAAAAATCTCTAAAGCCCAACACAGCCTGTTTCCTCTTGAAAATGTAAGTAAATCACTGACTTAACAATCTGGGCAATCATCTTGAAAATGCTACCTTGTTGAGGGTGCGGTAAGTAGCGGTGAAGTGACGGTATCTGGAGCGATGGTGGGTTTGTTTGTGCCGTGGCCCC
The DNA here is from genome assembly GCA_963932145.1 of Acanthosepion lycidas. Taxonomy (NCBI): domain Eukaryota; kingdom Metazoa; phylum Mollusca; class Cephalopoda; order Sepiida; family Sepiidae; genus Acanthosepion; species Acanthosepion lycidas. Next base: position 274,882 of record OZ010575.1, read on the forward strand.
TAAGTGGGAGGCGAGCGGATTAACTGAGAAGATTGCTGTCTACATGAATAAGTCTATGGCAATAATTTGAGTCAATCCAAGTGCCAAAAGGTTTGTTGGTCCTTAGCGATGTTTGGCTGTGAGCACTGACACTAAATCGTGCCAGCCTCGAGATCCACGCACACACACACACACACACACACACACACGCACACACACGCACACACATACACAGAGTGAATTTTTCTTCTGCTCAACAGAGCTAATGTGAGCTCCGTACTTTTTTAATCCTCGAAGACTAGATAAACATTTTTCCAATTAAACTCCAGACTACGACGAGTTTCCTACCGACCGTCTTCCACAGACAATAGAAAACGAGAGTAGAAAACATTTCCAGACTTTTCTTGAATGTAGCTCAGGATATTTCTGCCAACCAGAGTCGGTAAAAGGTCCCGTGCCTCCACCCTTATCTCTGATACACTCCATCTATGATACTGGGCTCCATTCTACATCTCAATTTTTATAAGGTAGTATTCGTATAAAATACAAGTTTTATTGTACAATAATGGATTATGTGCAATATAGGTGAACAATTCAACTAGAAAAATTGAAAAAAATACAAGTATCTAAATACAAAATTGGTGACATGTCATAAGAGATCATTCCATCTTAAATAAATCAACAATGTTTTGCAGCAATTTTCTTGTTGAAAAGTTGAATAACTTTAACAAATTCAACATTATGGATAAAAAAATAGTGAATTTTATATAGAGTTTTTTCGAAATTTAGCATGTGCAAAACAAATTCACGGATTTAGACGAACAAAAAAACAACCCAGAATGACGTCAATATTCGCGAAAATTTTTCATCCTTTAATAGTCATTTGGACTTCATTTAATTTGTAACGTGTATAAATGTAGGTTAAAAAAGCAAATATTGATAAGATAGCAGTAATAGTCACAATGCCTCCTATAGTCACATGGTTTCCAATCAGGTTTGGACTCCACCCAGTTAGTTTATGACTGATTTCAGCAGGATTCTTTTGTTTAGCTTGGAGAGTAATTATACATTCTTATTGCTCAAAGTAATGTTCAATAGTATTATAAAAACCTCTGAAAATTCCAGTAACATATCTATAATCATGTCTAAGATACAAACGGTTCGGAGCTTAATCTATCAAATGGATATTTTTTCTGTTACATGATTTTGACAATTTTTTCTATTACACCCGATATATCTATTTCATTCTTTAGACTATCTCTCTATATGTTTGTGTGTGTTCAAAATGTCAATATATTCTTTTTATAGGGGTACAAAATTAAAGTCAATAGACTACAGTGAAACAGCCGTATTATCTTTTGAAAAGATAGGTAAGTATAAATTCACTAGAATTCTTTTTCTTCATCCATGTTCTACAAGGAATCACTTGATATCACATAGTCCATTGACACACGTAATGGCGTATACATAGGTGCCACTTCCGAGGGGACGCCACAACGACACTGAACACTGAACTGTTACTTTGCAGTCTATCTTTAATTAGTCATTAAGCATTAAATCGTTTGGAAACATTTGACACCGACAGATTTTTGGTGTCGAATGTTGTCAGCGACAATTTTTTTCTCGATATTGAGCGGTTGTGAAAGCAAGGGAGATGCAGTTTCACGCCTAATCGTCACATTCCTTAGCTGCTTGCTTCAGCTTGTTTTCTCGCAGTAAGAGCGCAATAATGTATTAAAATGTGTGGCACCATTATACTTTCATAATTTCTCAATGAAGAAATTAAAACATTGTTAAAAGATATTCATCTTGCGAAGTATTTTTTGATATTGAAACGCTAAAAGTTGATTTTGACAGCGTCATAAAATTGTTAAAAGATTGTCTCCTTCTGGCGCCATATTATTATTCCTGTTGTCTGAGCTTTAAAAGATGTTTTGTCATATTTGTGTTGCTATACTTTCATAAAAGAACATATTCATATGATACCATTATATTTTCAAAATTTACATACAATTCAAATTAAATATAAAAAAACGAACTTTCGCAATGAACGATGTCCCCTCGATGCCTCAAACTCACACCCGACCTCAAGTTGATATACGATCCATTGCTAAAAATGCAGGCAAAATGATCGGCTCCCTGTACAGCTCCAGTAAGTACCTGTCTCTCAATGCTATCCTCCACCTTTATAAGAGCCAGATCAGGCCGAAATGAAATACTGTTGCCATATTTGAGAGGGAGCTGCCCAATCCTCATTTTGCAGTGCTCAAAAGCGTCCTTACTAGTCCTTACTGGAGAAGAATTATTCCAACCTTTCAGCCTCTTCCTCACAGGCGGGATGTGGCGAGTTTTTCGCTGCTCTATCGCCACTACCATGGAAATTGTTCGGACGAAATGCATCTCCTCGTTCCACCAGCTCTGACCTTCACAACCACATACATAGTAGCAAACCACTTACACTCCCTCTGTATTCCATCGGCAAGAAGTAAGTTCCACTCAAACAGCTTCTTCCCGCAAACCACTGCCCTGTGGAACTGACTCCCTGACTAAGGATGTTTCCCTTATCATTACACTCTTAACCTGTTCAAGTTTAGAGTCAACCTTTATCGTCCCTTCCTATAAACTACCCCTTAACGTAACCCTCTATCTCGAGTGGTCTTGTACATGGTGAACCTTACTGTAAAAAAATAATGGACCTCAAACTCACACCCGACCTCAAGTGGAACTCTTATACACGATCCATCACTAAAGATGCAGGTAAAATGATTGGCTCCCTGTACTGCTTCAGCGAGTACCTGACCTCTCATGCTATTCTCTACCTTTATAAGAGCTAGATCAGGCCGAAAATGGAGGACTGTTGACACATTTGGGCGGAAGCTGCCCGGGCCTCACTTTCCAGGCTTGATAGAGTTCAAAAACGTCTCCAAGTCCTTGTTGCAGAGGAATTATTCTCTCTCTCTCTCTCTCTCCCTCCCTCTCGCTCGCTCGCTCGCTCACACAGGCGGGATGTGGGAAATCTCTCACTGTTCTATCGCATGGAAAATGTTCGGACAAAGTACATTCCTTCCGCCAGGTCTGACCTTCGAGGACCCGCCATGCCACTTACATAGTAGCAAACCACCCACATTCCCTCCGTATTCTATCGGTGAGAAGTAAATTTAATTTAAACAGCTTCTTCCCGTAAACCACTGCCCTGTGGAACAGACTCTCAAGAGGTTTTTCCCAGATCATTACAATCTTAACCTGTTCATGCCTAGGGTTAACCGTTATCTTCACCTCCTATCCATATGAAGTGACCCTTAACGTAACCCTCTACCGCGAGTGGTCCCCTGGTTTTCTTCGTATTATATATATTAATGGTAATTGTACTTTTGAACTAGTAGCCTACTTTAGACTTTGGTGATGTATTAGATGTTTAGATTGTTGCGTCATTTTAGTGTATTGCCTAGGGCGTCGTTTTTCCAGAGATACGCCTCGGAACTTTTCTTCTTTCATATGACCGTTCAGTTATAAAACTGTTCATCAAATATCCATTCTTTCGGTTGGTGGTTGATAGCTTACGCATTGATCATTGTTCGAGAAAGCTAGAAGTTTGAATGCTGACTTTCAAAGCAAATTCATCTTCTACAATCAACACAATATTTCTATTCGTCTTATGCATTCTTCAGTCAATCTCAAAAAACTCTTTGATGTGATGAATGCCTAACAGCATCGTAAACTTTCAAAATTACATTCACCTTCCAAAAAATGAATAGCGTGAACTACTTTGTACTCAAAAATTATTTGCCGTAGAGATTATATAAAGGAAATCACGGTTGAAAATTTTCACCTATAATTTTTACAATAATCTTTATTTGAAATTAATAAATCTGAAACTAGAGCGGTTTCTACAAAGAAGGGGTAGTCTTTTTTCTTTTACTTGAAAAGCCAGCCAGAGATAATTTAATATATATGCCATCGTGCACAAATATCGGCTCTACGGGCTGAGAAAGAGCTTTCTTAAAGTATTTAGGAGACGTACAAAAGCAACTGCCATGTTTAAATGAAGGATTTGTCTATACAACTGGCCAAGTGTGTTTATGTATGTTGGGTGAAGCATGCTTGATGTGATCCGATGTGACTGATCGTGAACAATGTGTAACCCGAACGGCTGGTTCAGTTTGAACGAGGTTTATTTACTTAGACAAAAAAAATTCTTCTAAGCTTACGTTCTGCCAAAAAATATAAATAAATAAATAAAATAATGAATAAATTAAGTAGAAAAGAAAAAGGCTTAAACGAGGAAAATTTGAAATACAGATATTTGAAATATTTTTCTAGTAAATGTTGATCAGAATTTGATCTTTGACAGAATTCGACGAATTATGCATTTCTATTTCCACTATTTAGATTGTTCGAACTGTTTTCCTCATCTTTATTGTCAAATTCACGACGTTTTGGTCGTTGTACGCTCCGGTCATCTTCGGGTGATATACGTTGGAATTTAGAAACCCTTTATTTCGTTCACCGGGATAGATTTCTCTAGTTCCACATGCCATACCTTTTAATATATCTCAGTTTCAGTTATTTCCCTTTAGTTACTCAACTCTCCAAGTTTTTTTTCCACCTCCGCTGTAGCCAGTTATTGAATTCACAACTCTTTGGATCAAATCACTGGATTACTTCAACCAATGCTTTTATCCACTAGGCATGCAAAACATGGAGCCGAAAGGGAGATCTACAAGCGAGAATTGCGAGAATAGAAAATGTTAGTGTAGAATTCACGATTACATCTAGCCAGCTCCACTGTAAATTGATGAGATCCTGACTCCAGTCTAGTACTGTGCTTAAATTAAAAAATAATCTAGGTAGGGAAGAGCACACCTGAACAATTGCTATGAGAGGGAATAAACTATAGTTATTTAAGAGATTGTCTCCAGAACGCATTAGTAGGGTAAACTTATTTTACTAACATTGATTTGGGAGAATAGCTCAGCAACAGGCGCTCATAACAGTCTGGGTTGATTGATTCTAAAACATGTCGGCACTTGCTTGGTTTATTTAATGTCGAAATTTTGTTTAGGGCATTGAGTGAGGATCAAACTCATTACCAGACTGGCCTCGTAAATCGTTACACATGTTGAGGTGTTTCGTAACATTTATTCACTAAATCATCTTAGCCTTCAAATGAACTTATCATCAAATTCTTTGCGAGACTCACATGCTAAATATAGCCTTAAACCTGGCGGGCGCTACGGCGTTGGGTAATGGTTAACGAGTATAGTTTGGTTGATTGCTACTACTTGCTAGTCAGTTCACTCTTGGTTGGGCGCCACATACAAAATTCGACATTAAATAACCTAACAAGTGTAGACATGCTGTAAAATCAACACAGTACACTTGGGCACCCGCGTATTGAGTCACAAAAAAGTTTCGTTCGATTTTGTAAGAAAAGAAATTTTTCTTTATTTTCATAATTATATTTATTCATCATTATATTCCACTATCTTCTGCCATCTTTAAGCCAACTTCATTATTCTATCCTCTCAAAATGTTTTGTGTGATCAAAGAACTACCCGAAGTGATTTTTTAAGTCTTCGAAGAAATTGAATTTTTCTTCATACAAAGAATTCTGTAAACTCCGGATTAAGAGGTAATCTGAAGATGCTCTCATCTGCAGAATATGGCAGATATACGAAAACTTCCCAACGAAAATGTGACTATTTTCATCCTGTTACCAAATACGCGGTCGAGCTTATTCTGTTTAGCCATTTTTATTCAATAATTCCAAAATTTGATGTAGGAAATAAACAAGTGTTTCACACATCTAGGAGGACATTTTATATAATATTCTTCATCGTAACCTTTTATGTTATTATTCATTACAACCTTCTCTCTTCCACTAACATAGCTCCTTCTTCACATCTAGTCTGTTCAATATGTTTACTATTTTTTATTGAAATTAATTTTCAATGGAGATATGAATATAAGATTTTATAGTCAAAATTATCTTGACCCTGACGATATTAAATCAGCTGAAAAGAAACAGTAAAAGTCAAAATCATTTTTACTATGAAACAACATTACTTGAAACTTCTTTTCTTTTTCTTTTTTTTTTTCTGCTATAAAATATTGTTCTGATGTTAAAGGAAAGATGGAAAAAAATTCAAAGGTATTTTGCCCTTTTCTGAAGACCTACGATAAAGCATTTCAGGCTTGTATTTTCATCTTTGTTATTTGTATCATAATTTTTTGATTGAAATATTCTTCAGATATAACGAGCGTTGTCTGAAAATTCTTTTATGCGTGGAAGAGTCTAGAACACGGTTTCCTGAACTCATTAAACTACATGAAATGATAAAAAAGATATTTTTAAAGTACTAAGTGATTTTTAAAATATCACCGGATGCAATATACACCCGAGGAAGGCTGAAGAATGCATTGGATGAAACTTTGTATTAAAAACAACAAAGTTGAACATTATTGTTTCTTGAAAATTAAGTAGTTTTTTTTGTTTTTGTTTTTTTTCAGAGAGTGTCCACTAATTAAATATCAGTTCTTCACAATTTTCAAACGATCATTTCCCGAACTTTAATTATATATTTTAGTTTATCATCAATAAAAAATTTGAATGATATATGAATTTAATCATCTAAGATTTAATTATTTTGATGCTTTGTATAAAATCGTTTGGTTTTCTGGATAGTAGTCGTCTGTTTATTTCACGAGATAAAAGTATCGCACTGTTAGGTCAAAATTCAGTCCTTTGTTGGTGAGACTGGAACGACCTCTCCAGAGCGCAGACTTGGACGATGGTAAATGAAGGCGCTTCCCAGACTACAATCCCCCCACCCACTCTCAGCCGTACCGACAAGATCTAAAGGAATACAGGGCATTACATAAAGACTGGTCTTTTGTGTGGTTAGTGGTTGTTCATTTTGCTTGATGTCTTACATGTTACATCTATGTTGTAAACTATTCACTTTTTATCGTCCGTGGAAATACGGTACGATCGGATTTTTTTTATTTAACTTATGCGGAAACCACACACCAAAATCAAGTTAGTGCAAATGATTTTCTTAACGTTTGGTTTGGATATCTTGTGTAGCTAGCTATTTTCGATGTCGTGTTGTATAACGTCGATTATTCACATTTAATAATAGCATTTCATCAATATTTATCTGAATTAGTCTAACTTAGCAATGAATAAATATTTCTTGTCGTTTTAATCGAATATTTACTTTTCTTTTCTCAAAAATTCTCATACACCGAAAATGTTGCTTCTGAGATGGCAATTTAGACAATTCTTTGAATTTTTATTTTTCTACTAGTGTTCACCAAATACAAGGTCTAAGAGTAACTCATGGTAGAGGATTATTAAATGAGGTTGTTGCAAGGGCGTACAGTGTTGGAGCAAGAAATACATTTTGTGGATATGCAGGACAGAACGCGGTTGATCCTAGGTTTGAAAAGGGTAAGTGTGTAGTGATCGGCTAAGCATCCTCTCGGAAGTTTGTTCCACAATACAGCAGTTCTGGGGAAGAAACTTTCTAATTGAAACTTCCTCCTCGTCAATGGAATACAAAGGGGATGAGGATGCGTCAACTCTGTGGATGTGAATAGCGAATTATAGACTGTGAATGTCTAGACTGATGAATCCAAGGATTCTAGTTTGCCCGAACATTTTCCATGAAAATAACGATAAAATAGCGAGGGGCTAGCTTTCTGTGGAGAAAGTGGTTGTAGGATGGAAAACAATTCGTTACCCACAAGCACAGGTAAACGCTTTTGATCTCTGTCAACGTTGGAAATTGACGATTGGGCAGCTCCAGGCCAAATGTGGCAGCATACCCCCATTATAAAAATAAATCATGTTTTGATTCTGTTTTGGTGTATTTTGTTTTACGGTTTATCAACTTCAATGGGTTATTTAATGCTGACAGGATTTTTATTGCTGCTAATATTTTTCCAAAAAATGTCTTGCTGGTAATATTTATTTTCTTCAGAAATCTATTGCTGGTAATAATGTATTACTGATATTAATTTTTCCTCCAAAAATTTATTGTTGGTATTAAAATCTATTTTTACACTTTCATAGTGTTTTGACCCCAGTTTGGGGGTTAACTATTTGCCCATAGCTGAAACCCTAACAGGTGCTACCATCCCGGTTCAGGATGGAACTGGGAACACCAGCAATTAAGAGGTGGTTCCACGCTTCTCAAAACCTCCTGATCAGAGGCCTTGCTGTTGGACGTAGTTTATCGTCTTACCCGGGGTACGGATGATAATGCATGATAGAAGGAGTCAGGTACTTACTGAATCACTACAAGAAAACGACCATTTTTCCAGCATCTTTAGCGATGGATCGGATTTACGAGTTCCACTTGAAGTCTTGAGTATTCTTGAGTCCCAATAAATGTTTCAGATAAGGAGCCTCAACGAAAAATGTAACCTAAAATATCAGCTGTCGAAAGAAAACCAGCGATCTTTTTGAATGAAGTTTAAGCGCTCCTAATGCCATTTAGATTATGAACAATGAACGATATGTTTGCCTAACTCGGTAGATATTCTCTAAATAACATTCGTTTATGAATGACGTTTTAATCTTCATTTCAAGGTAAATGTTATTTAATAGATGAGGCCAGAATTAGTTAGGAGATGAAGTAAGAATTAGATGCTGTTTTTACGCCATGGTTATTTAGACTTCGTTCAGGATTAGTTCAAGTTGTTTTGTGAAAATGTTTTTACTATATTCTCAAGGGACACTTTCCGATGGGGAAAAACTTTTAAGAAATTCTCTGCGGGTGGCGTTTCCAATTGTTGCTGATATTTGATACATGACCAAATATGATTCAGTTAGATTAGATATTTTTTCTGTCAAAGAGGAACGGACAAAAGAAGAGAGTGCGGTAACGAGATGAAACAAGGAAGAGGAGTCAAATAAGAAATACATAAATAAAACACTTAAACCTTTTTGGATTAATGAAGTCACCGAAGAAAAAGAATGAGGAAGAGAACTTCAGCCATCCACGCAGGAAAAAACAAAACAAACCCTGGTAAGAAATGAAACTTGTTTGTTACTCTCTCTCTCTCTCTCTCTCTCTCTCTCTCTGTGTATATATATATATATATATATATATATATATATATATATATATATATATATATATATATACACGTATATGTGTAAAGTAAAAGATGAAGAAAGATATCAAAATATACAGTTTCGGTATGTGAATGAAAAAAAGAAATACAGTTCACGAGAGAGATAGATTATAAGTATGTATAAGAGGAACAGTCTAAATGTTTGAGTGAGAATAAATGACTGAGAGGGAGAGGGGGAAGAGAGAAAGAGAAAGAGCGAAATAGAGAGATAGAAGATACGAAAACGGGAAAGACAAAGGTAATTGCTTCAAATCCCAAATATTTCTAGACCTTTTTTTCTAGCAAGTGGTTTCAATTATCTTTACAGTCCAATCAAGAGTGGCATTGTTCACCGACATCCATTCCCAAACCATCCAAACCCTGTAAACCACTTACATCTTTGTTCCACACACTCGGCGCATTCCAGGTTGAATTTTCTCAACTATGTCTATCACAAATTTTACAAATACACCAATGTACTGATTCCAGATCCACAGTTTCTATTTTAACTTTGATAAATCAATTTTAAATAACCGTTTGGCAATAAAAATCAAATGAAGGTAAAAAGACTATATTGCTCCAAATTTTCGGCCTACTTTAAAAATCAGCATTCTAAATCCTGTTTTTTTTTTTTTTATCTAGACGCAAAAATCTATGGTAACAAGAGGAAAGTTGCAACTACTTCAACCCCGGTGTAACAAATTTGTTTTGATCCTAATTCTAACAAGCCCGTTGATTTAGTTGGTTGATTTTGTTTAGCGGCATATGAACCTCTATGGGTTAAATGCCGAAATATATTTTGGACGCAAATGTATGCCTTCGACTACAGAAAATGTATTGTAGGTAATTCTAATATAAATAGGTGTTGGTTATTTTGATATAGTATATAAAAATGTACTGCTGGTATTTGTACTTAAAATATGTATTTTTATACTTTCCTGGTCTTTTGTTTTGGACCCTAACAGGTTCTACTGGTTCAGGTTAAGGTGATTTTAAAAGCGCAGCTTAGATGTGACACAAGGCCGAAAGTATGGACCCCCCCCTCACCAGGGAGGATCGTCGTCGGCATCCGCTCGCATCCGATCATCTCTATCATCAACCTCTCTCCATATCCCATTTCTTCGCCTATCTGGTGGCGGCGGCGGCGGAGATGGCTATGAAGGCCCAGCCTACTCCTGAAGAGTTGTGAGCAAGGAGTCACAGAGATGTGTAGGTGGTGGACGCAGTTAGGCTAGTCAGGTCCTACCGAGAGCACGTCGCAGATCCTCTTCATATTGACGGTTGAACTCGAAAGCCTTGATGCCCCCTTAGATGGTCATATGTCAGGAAGACCGATTTACAGGAAGTTTCAAGTTTCGGGGTCGATGTTGGCCTGTGTCAGGGATGTTTTCAACTAATCCTTCTTCCTGTTATCCTGTGCTAAACGAGGTTTAGCCTATTAAATATCCAGGGCTCTAAAGAAATAAACTTAGTTAATTTTGTTCGTGTAGTGGGTTCGATCCTACAAGAGTTCTCTACGAATCTAAACTTGTACCAGGATAGACAAAGTTTTCTAAATATCTGTGTCTTCAACGAGAGAGAGCGAAAGAGAAAAAAAAGACACTGACATTTAGCAGTAAGATGGATTGTTTCACTACGTCAGCCTGAGGATAAATATAATACTTAAAGGTGATTTATTAAGACAATGTAAACACAGACAGACTGACTGCTGGTAGGACATCACCTCTTCTTACATTGAATTTAATCGTTAAAAGAGCAAAGTTGTAATTTAAATTACTAATTCCGCGGTTCTGGGAAGAGAAAATATTTTTCGACCAGTAATTTTTTCTTGCCAATGAACGCCATCAAAATTCAGGATTACTGCTTTCAAATTTCTTCTATTTAAATTTTCGGTTCTATCAAAATTATTTATTCGTATCGAATTCAGTTTGTTCAATAAAAAACAATTTGCTGTTTTTAATTACCTTTATTGTTGATTTTGATTTTGATATTTTTTAACTAAATATATGGTTTTTATGTATGCGCTTGAAGTTATAGGAATGTTTCATTTTCCAATCACGGTCACTACTTCGTGACCGTATTCAAGGTTAATGTTATTGAGTGTTGCCTTTTCTTTTTTATTATTATGGTTTTCATAATTTTTAATCACTTTTACATGTGGATGGAGCTATTATGCTTGTATTTTCTACTAGTATGTTTCGGATGGAGTCTGGTAGGTTTTTTGGGTACTTAAAACCCCCACATATTTAGTTAAAAATAACAAAATAAAAATAAAATCTCCCTTGATAATAGCTACAAAAATAGCCGTAAGCGCTCGGATATGCAGAAGTTTCAAACAGTTTTTACACACTTTTTGTCCAGAAAAGAAAACACGAGAACACGAGAAAAATTAAATAAAAAGGTTAATCGCTGTACCTTGTCAGTTGTCTTTAACAAAACATGTATAAAAGAGAGATTACTCCCAAAACACACAATATATATATAGACAAGAGGAAAACTTTATATACCAACGCGTTTCGTTTCTTGAGGAACTTGATAAAGGCAAGTGTAGAAAATTTATTTAGTAATCTGGATTTATACACGCACGGTGAAAAAAATGAAAAATAACCTTAACTTTAAAAACACATACTAACAAAAAATGAAAAATTCTTCTTGAAGACAACAACATATCTGGAAAAATAAATATATATATAAATAAATAAAAAGGCATAAAATCATCTTCATGGAATGGGTTAAATAGCAGGACAGACTTGTCTGGTTGACAACTAGTGTAAGAGAATGAAACCGGAGAATTCGAACCCTTGGAGGGATATTTGAAGACACTGTGTACCATTTCTCTGGCAGTCCTCGGTATGACGATAAACTACAACCGGAAGCAAGGCTTCTGTTCGGAAGGTTCTGAGGAGTATGGAACCACCTCTTAATTGCTGTTGTTCCCAAACTTTTACCCAAACTTGGGTAAAAACACCATGAAAGTATAAAAATACCAGCAATACATTTATGAAAAAAACATTTTTTACCAGCAATGTATACATATTCCGTTAATACGAACCTATCCTAAAAATCTTGTCGGCCTTAAATAACACATTCAGGTTGATATGCCATAAAACAAAATAAACCAAACCAAACTATTTCTCTGTTACAGGTTCTTGCGAAAAATGACTTTCATTCTACACAAGTCTTCACCACTATAATCAAATTATATGTGCTAGTCGTCTGGATACAAAATTCTAAGAACTGATCTGCGGGACCATCATACGTTGAACACGAAGAGAGAGTCCATTAGTATATATATATTATACGTAGGTAATCAATAAATTCGTTTATTTTGCAAAATTAATATTTAATATTGATTTTTCAACTTAATCTACTTACATGTCAATGCCCTTAATTCACTGGTGAATATTAATCACATAGCACGAACATTATAATAGTGAAAATAAGATCAAATTCAGATAATACATGTTAAGCTATATGCTTACTGAGCCAGCCTCATTCGAATAAATTACCTATGCTTGTGTAGATTTTATATATGATGACCCTGATGAGCGTTCGTCCTGGATATGACGATAAACTACACCCAACAGCAAGGCCTCTGATCGGGAGGTTTTGAGGAGCGTGGGACCACCTTTTAATTTCTGTCGTTCTCAGGTACACGTTGATCTGGTGGGGTTGCACCTGTTAGGGTCTCATCTATAGGCAAATGGTGACCTCGCACCAAACTAAGGTCAAAACATGAAAATTTAAAAATACATTAGAAAAGAACTACCAGCAATACATTTCCATAGTAATTAAAAATAAAAAATAACAGCAATACATATTTAAAAAAAAAAAAAATTACTAAAGCTCACAAGAGAAAAATATTTAGCATTAAATGACCAATGAGGTGTCGATATGCAGTTGAACAAACAAACCAAACCAAACCTGATGAAGGTTGCTATGCAAAACTCTGAAGTTGGTCAATGAGATTAGTCCCTGGAATATTTATGAATTAATTATGTGAAACACATCTGTTTACCTTCCATTCTACGTCATTCCTAACAGTCGCTACGAGTGCATTGGGTAAAGATCAAAACCAAAAGCTTTTAACACAACGATGAAAATATGATTTGCTGTTTAAAAAATCGCAAGAGACTGACACCTCTACACAAAAAATAATACCTTGTGTGCTGACAAAAGTTGGTGTTGGCGCCAGTGGTGGCAGTACCACCTTAGCCACCGAAAATGTGTTACCTCCACTGGTTGGCGGCTGACGAGGGCAGAGTATCGCACGTGCTTTCAAACGTTGTATGTAGAAAATTGAAAAATAGGCTATTTGTATTTATATACAGTATTTGATGATATTTATGTCACCCTATTCCCCCCACACCCGCCAAAAATATTCCCGAGTCTTGTATTCAAAATTATGCTACCTAGCAGACTAATGTTTACTCAGACACTGTAGATAATCAGTACCTAGCCTAACTGTATATTCTTAGTGGCATAATACAGAGGATGTAATTTATTTATTGATTTTTTTAAAATTCCTCCCTCCTTAACTTATTATGACCACCGTGTTTATTAATTTCGTACTTTTTGATCCTTTAAAAAATTTCTATTCCAGGATTCAGCGCGATGCTTTCTAGTTGTGTGCTCTGTTCAATAATCAAACCAGAATTCCCGAATTTTATTGAGACGCTTCCTCGTTTACTTCATATAAGGAGCATTCCGAACGCTACCATCCAATTATATTGTAGATGTTTACTCGGCCTCCTCACCAAGACTGTATGTGATATAAGGTCGTTTTAACGTGGGGCGCGCCATACGCATACTTATGCATATGACTCCAAGACAAAAAAAAACTGACCACTCTCATGTTGGCATCGATATTATACTGATCTAACCTCTCTCTTAGTGCACTGAGGAACGTGCTGCCACAAGTTTGGAATCCTCGGGTGTCGGCAACTTCTCCCATCTAAAACGAGGAGAATCGTAACAAGACAGGAACAATAACCACGCTCCAGTAAATGATCATTAGCAATGGTTAACAGGCACCTAAGAATAATATTTTAATATTAAATTTACATGGGAATTTTAAATTTAGATTATAATGGCACAGGTAAATATAGTACTGATATAAATGGCACAATGACACAAGTAGGAAAATAGAAAAAAATGGCATAAAGCGAAAACACAGGTAAAAATGAAATGCTCACGTTATCTATTGAGTAAATTCCGAAAATATATATAAATATCGAACCAGTAACTCGCTAATCAGATACCTGTTGACTCCTGGTTCAGTTGTCATTGGTTTTGTTGCCAGAGGTTCAATTGCAAGAATTCTGGTTCAATTATTGAACACAGCACACAACTAGAAAGCATCGCACTGAATCCTGGATTAGAAATAAGTTCAGTTGTCCTGAAGTCGTCAAGCACACCATTGATATCAGTGTCTCTATCACCATGGAAGTTATAGCAAGTAATAAAGGAAAAGAGAAGATTTGCTTCCAAGGGTACATGTATACAAAACAGATTGCAAGATCAACTACTATCAGATGTAGATGTGTTAAGAGAACAGATACCATGACTACCAGCCTTGATATGACTGATCCTGTTACTAGCTAAAAACTACAACCACGCTCCTGATTATGCAGCTATTGCATCCACGAAATGCGTCAACAACATGAAGAGAAAAGCAACAAAAACAGATCAACCTAGTCAGATTTATAGCAATAACTTGGATGACTTATTGTGCCATTCTTTTCTTATTTTCACACTTGTGCCATTTTTATCTGTGCCATTTTTATCTGTGCCATTTTTATCTTTGCCATTATTACTGTGCACCGGGAATTTTATATACCACTAAATACAGTAAATATTATTTTGTTTGTAAAATTTGCGTCAAAAAGAAAAAAAATCTTCCAGACTTTAGAGAAAGTTTCGTTTGTGATGATCGTGTTAAATGTTGAAGAATTTCAAAATAGTTGAAACGGATTGTCAATTCTACTAGAAAAAAGAATTTTTGCTTTATTTTCAAGATGGCGTTCCATTGGTAAGAAATTCTTTATGAATTAGTTTATCATTCGCTCTCGTCTGCTCTAAAAAAATTGTTCGAGACTGAAAAATGGCATTTTATTTTGTAAGCGAAGTCTTCAAAAAGACATTAGAACAAAAGCAAGTTTCTTCATTGCGGGTTGACTTCCGTGGGCGGATGTTAGTGGGTTGATGTCTGTGGGCGGATGTCCGTCAGTGTTTACTGATTATCCAGAACAGCCACCCAAATTTTTCATCTTTATAATGCGCAGACATTTGTTTTGATTTGTCTGAGATAAGAAATCATCTGTGTAGAAACATTAGTGATGAATAATGACATTTCTCGTAAAACTACTCTAATATATATATATGTATATATATATATATATATATATATATATATATATATATATATATATATATATATATATATATTCGCCTGTTGTATATTCATGAGTCAGCAGATGTAAAATGGGTGGTTTTTGTTTTCACTATTATTACCGGGTCATTGTTTTTTCATTTTTTATTTCTCTCTTTAACCCCAAATATTTATTTGTGAGACAAGAACATTCAGAAGCAAATATCTTTTTGCCGAGAAAGAAGCTATTATCAGTAAAATTCATTATATTTTAACTATCACTACCCACTTCTGCTAATAGTTGGAGTTTTTGTTTTTTGCATTAACAATATTGGAGCAGCATGTTCATTTGAAGGCAGTCGAGGCATAGAAAAGATACAAGTTTTACTTTTGACACATTCATTAGTACTTCAAGTTTGACTACAGTCTTATGCTTTGAATGACATTTTTTATGACAAGTAAATTGCCCGCCAAATTTTAACTTTTCTACCTGCAAAAAGACGGGACCTCAAAAGGACGGTTTAAATCCAGATGATCTTAAATTATTTTAGTGGATTTATATGACGAGTGAAAATGAAGGAAATGCCGGAAAAATGCATTTTTTTCCAAAATTTATAATTATAGTTATTAGTAGACATTTCTATAAATTTATGAATAAAATTTGTTTTCATAGTTATTTCTTTACAATATGATAAGTAATAAATATTACATTGTATCATACTTGGTTCCTGTATTTTTATAAACTTGCAAATATAAACATATTCTTGTAAATAAACAATCTAATAAAATAAATGCTGTTTAATCCTTTAGTTGTCAGTTCCCAAGGGAAAAATTGCATAAATCCAGTTTTATATTTTTGGCTTTTATTAAAATTCACAGAAAAAAAATTTTGAAGGTAAAAAAATTCCCGAGGAAATATATAAGTGAGTCAAGAAAAAACTATCCACCCTCTTGGTTTTTTTTTATTTATTTTTATTTTTGACGGGCAAGAATTTTTAACATTGATCATTACCCTTTGATCGAAAAGAGAATTTCTAATTACTTCCCAGTAAATAAAAGTAAAATTCCTCAATACTTGCTAGAATTTTTCAGTTCGTTTATTGCATTAAAAATCACGTGAACTGCACCTGGAGTCGTATCATTTTCACTGTTGAATGTAATAGTTAATTTTTCTTTCGAGAAAACCCTATCAGTCTTGAGCGTAAATATTTTTAGATCCCGCTTTTCTCAAGGTATCAAATAGGAATAGGTCATTTTGCTTGTTACGATAAAATATACAAACATACTTTTTAAGCTTATCCTAGCCGCCTCGTTAAAATAGACACCCAGGCTATTTAGCCGATAAATATTTTTATTATTATGAAGGCAGGAAATGATAAAAATAACAACGCGCAGACTTAGCACAGAAGTTTTTTTTTCATAGTCAATTGTTAAAAATACAGTTTAAAATCTTTTCCACCTTCAATCGTTTAAAACACAAGTTAAAATCATTTATTCATCATCAATGATTTAAAGAAATATAGAAGTCTCTTAATATTTAAGCACTTCAGGCATAACAGGCCCTGTAAATCCAAAACGTGTCCTTGGGCCTGGTTCTCTTGCCAATACACTTCAGGTCCACACACTGAAGACAACAGTCATAGACCACAGAATCCATGTTGTTCAAGCCCTGCTTACACAGCTCTCACACACCCCACTGCTCTGACGATCTTTATCACTGACTGAAAGCATTTGGCTTATCAAGTCTCGATTTTTTTCTTTGGAAATCCTATGACAGTACTGTTAATACATACATACATACATACATACATACATATATATATATATATATATATATATATATATATATATATATATATACATATATATATATATATATATATATATATATATATATATATATATATATACCGATAAAATACCCTTGGTACCTATTTTACCGGGATCGGCAAAATAGCCTATTCGTATCAAATACACTCAAAAAGTATTTACCATTGATTGACAGCTTACTGTAGTTAACTCAGTCTTTACGGGATGTTATCCTGATTTAGTCTGGTGATACCAAACAGAGTTTGGTAGATACCTATTTTGCTAGATGCCTATTTTGCTAGATACCTATTTTGGTGCACTGGGATAGTTGCATATTTCTCACTGGCAGTAAAAGTCTGTGATAAAATTCATGTAAAATACAAGAGTTTAAATGGTCACTTTTTAGGGCAAACAGGTAATTTTTACTTGGAAATTCGACGCACCACAGTATTCTTCTTTTCATGTGAGCCTATCAACCCTAGAGCAAGGATTTTTGAACTATTGCAAAGTTAATGAATTCGATTCTTAATGGTTTAAGGCAGATTTAAAATTAGAAATTAGATTATTGTGTTCTTTATATTTTTTAAATTGGAAAACAAATGAAAACTTTAAATTAATGACAATTGAGTTAATAATAGTATTTTTATTGAATAAATTAAGAATGCAAACAAATAAAGATATGAATCAATGAACATGAGTAAATAAACAAATATAAACAGATATATTCAACTAGAGCTACAGTTGAAGAACATTTTAATTTGTTTAAGAGTGGTTAATTGAAACTTGTGTCTTAATATATTTTGTTTGACTAATAAGTAATCTGAAGTTTCAACTTGTCTATCATATTTATTACTTTTTCAGAAATAGAGAATTTTATTTTTGATTCTGGCCAATGAGAAATCATATTCTGTCTAATTCAATTGTCACCAGTTGAATTATATTTCTCATCTACGACGTCCAAGGCATGGCTAAAAGATTGACCTACTCTCCGGCTATTGGCTGAATTATGTCAAACAGTCTAACGCAAAGATGATGGACCAAAGTTAGGCATTTCTCCCAACATGTACAAAAAATGTATGCAACTGTTTGAAGAAGACAAGATATATTATAGGGAATAATTTGGGGTTGATTTCAAGCCAAGCCAACACTTTTCGGGTTAATTAAAGACGAATATTATATAGGGCTCCCAGCGAAGATCAGAGTCACTATTTTATAATGATAGTCAAGCAGACTAGCCTTGTTAACCATTACTGTGGTGCCTATATTGATATTAATATCTTTTTGTATTAAGATATGAATTGTTTTAATGCTTTTTTTCTCAAACATTGGCTTCATTTTTTTTTTCAGAATTCCAAAGTTTCAGTAAATCACCATCTAAACAAAATACTAATTTTAGTTAATTTTTACTTAAAATACAAATATTAGAAGCAACCAGAGCAGTGACTACACAAATGGCTCTCCACGGATACCTTTTCTTTATTATCTTTAAACTGTCATGACTTTTGGGGAAAGACAATGGAGTGTTTTTCCTGCATTCTCTATGCTATGGCATTCGGAGTCTTCTTTCTCTTTGACTGGTTTCTGCCCACAGCTAGAGAGTCCAGACTACCCTTCTATTTAACCTATGGCAAATATTTAATGATGCAATAGGAAAATGTCCACGGGTATTTCATAGACGGCTAGTTCATAGACGGCTAGTTCATAGACAGGTATTTCAGAGACCGCTAGTTCATAGACGTGGGTTTCACGAGAAGCCTATTAAAAAGTTAACTTAAGAATTAAAATTCATAAAAAAATTAAAATTGCAAAACCGTGAGACTTTAACGGGTGTTTCTAGTAATAATATTTGGCCCAGGAAAATATAAAAATAGATTGATTGGTGATTCAAGCAACTAAGTTTTGAACTACACGCATAGAGCAAAATCTATCGTTGAGTATGAAAAAAAAATCCTCTGAGATTTTAAGATTCAAACGGATCACCCAATCCAGCTCATTCGGCTGACTGTTGTATCAGCACGCAAGAAAAACCTTACGGCATAATGAATTTTTAATGTTTAACACAGAAACTGAAATGATCCATATCTTGACCTTGCAATAGGGTCAAGGAAGTTGTGGAACCCGAAGTTGACAGTCGTTCCAGTCGTTATAGGGGGCTGGGAACAGTTCCAAAAGCCCGAATAAAAGATTGAAGACAAAGATTGTTCTTCTCGGTAGCTGAGATAGTTGTATTTTTCTATCAGTGCCAATAATCGGTGTTCAAGCCTAGCTAAAACACAAAATTTGAAATACTGATTTTCGAGGAAGGCTACCTTTCCTTATTGGAATATTAATAGAACACAATATTCATTTTCTCTTGACTGGCCTTGCGCCAGCTTTGAAATAATCTTTGTAGATATATAGAATGAATATCCGATTTGATTACTTGATGAGAATCAGGTGTAAGTTATGAGGTGATTGAAGTTGTACGAAAGCCGAACAGATGCGTGAAAAGTTTGTATGCCCTGCGGGAAAGATGCTTTTCAACGGCCACGCAATTATTTGCAATCAAATATGAATGAAAATCAGACATTTAATAATAATACATACATACATTAACTCGAATGCAGATTCTGTGATAAATATTCAGAAACAATTGTCAGGTTGCACGGTGTTACCACCCACTAATTATAACTCTCGGCATGTCTGAAGTCTTAGAGGTTTTTTTTCTTCACAAGAAATGATCAGTGGAAGATGTCATTAAGACATTTCTGACCTTAGCTCTCTAGTTAGGTCCCGGAAGGAAATGTGTATACAACAAAAACCCAAGGAAATAATAAGATGAAAAAGACGAAATGACCTTTTGTTACTCTAAGCAAGGCTCTCATCGCTTCTGATTTTAATTGGTTGGAGGTGTTAATATGTACATGCTTAATATGTACAAGTATCCAGGATTTGCTTGTCAGTTGCCTGACCTCAACCAGTTGAGAATTTTTCCTAGTGTTTGATGAACTGTACATCTCTGTTTATGAGTGAAGTGGGAGAAATAGCAGAGCCTCCTAGTCGGGCATCGAGAGAGTTTTTTTTTACGTTTGAATAATGAAACAAACAAGGTGACATCTAGATACCTGGAAACACCTTCAGTCGGAGACCAACTGAAAAATTGAGTTACCCAACCTAAACTGAGCCTCACCTGCCAGGTTATGCGCTGCTTTTATCAAAACCTGTTGTGTGTTTGCGTATGTGTGTGTGTGCGCGTGCGCGTGTGTGTGTGTGTATGTGTGCTGTTAGCATCTGCTTAACGGTAAAGCACTAGGAGACGATAGAATTACCTTTGAAGTCTGTAAATGCAATAGTGATTTCCTCATCAATAAATTTTGCAAGTTCTTGAACTAAGAAAACGGATCTATTCTTCAACAGTACGAGGACGCATTCATTACTCACCTCTAAAAATGTAAGAGTTACAAGTGCGAATGTAACAGTCACAGAGAAATTATATTAATCTATGTTCTTCACGTGATTCGCAACGGGTTCAATATTTCTTCCTCAGTATCACTCCTAGCTGAGGAACAATGTGGGATTCAATGTGGCAAAAGTACAGTCGACATGATCTCCAGCACATAAGAAGCGCAACACAATGCTCTACACATCTATTGACTTCACTAAGGCATTTGATACCGTGTCAAGGAATGCCCTCTGACCCTAGCAAGATTGGAATGTCAGAAAACATGTTGAATGTTATTGTCTCGTTTTATCTGGAAAATTTGAAAGCGAAAAATCAGACATTTTTTTCAGTTTCCAGTGGCACAAGACAGGGATGTGTTCTTACTCCTCCAGTTTTTTGTTTTTTATATTTTTGCTTTGTTCGAAAAAAGTGTTTTAAGAACTTGCGGAGGTTGGAGATATCGAATTCAGGACAAGTGGACGTTTTTCCAATCAACAACTTTTTAATGCCCAACCCAAAAAGAAAACGTAGCTTCTTGTTTCTGATGACTCCTCTTGTGACTAACACCTTGTAACGTGTGCAATTTATCGTCAGTAGTTTCAATAATGTCTTAAATGCCTATGGACTGACGACCAGCGTTAAAGAATCAGACTCTTTTACTGCCTCGGACATGGCAATCCATCTTCCGTCAAACCATCAATTTTCATTGTACCGAATACAACTGATGCTTTCACATCTCGATTCTACAGTCCCTGAAACCTCAAAAATGAACTGGTAAATTATGTCGAGGATACCCAATACTAAATTCAGCACACGGTAGATTATATCACACATTCTGAAACACTCAACTTTTCTAATTAATAAATAATTTAGATCGGCCGATTAAATAGTGACAATGGATTATACAAGGGTTCCAAAACTTTGGAATAGCAAACGTCTTGAAGGGCGCTCGCTCTCCAATTACTAGAATAATCTGTGAAGACAGATTTCATCTGCAAATATGGATTCTTTGCAAAACAGCAATATTGAGACCGACTTTTTTTACATTGATGCTTACCCCTGCTTATACGTATTTTTAATAGATACAATTTATTTAACTATACGCTCCGTTTTTTAAATATATAGTATCAATTACATTTATCAGCTTGAATGTTCGCGAAATTTAATATTGTTTATTTAAAGAACGAAGCATTTACTTAAGTAGACATTTTGTTTTTGAAAAAAGAAATAGTCAACACTTAATACTATATATATATATATATATATATATATATATATATATATATATATCAGGAAGATAAAGATTAAAATACTATTAACTATATATATATATATATATATATATATATATCAGGTAGATAAAGATTAAAGTCAATACAAAGAATATTGTTGGTTTTAATTTTTAGTTAACTTTCTTATTTGCATACAAGAAAACATATATATGTATCCAGTGATTATAAATATTGATCAGATATTTGTGATCTTACGATTTAAATCATAACTCAGGTGCTTCTTTTTTGGCTCGATGCAGATATTATACCCATGTAGATTTTAATGTGGCGTACCGTTCGCTGCTCAGAGACATGGTATAGAATTACTTGCTTTGAAAATTTATATCTGATCTCAGAATTTTAGACCGCACTCGGAAGGCTTGAGAGCACGTCAGCCGGATTGGTTATCACAATAACAATGGTTAAGATACTCATCCGAATAATTCGTTGAATAATGACAATACTTCACTTTTCGATTTCCAACACGGTAAGACAAGAACGCAAATTTTTGTCCTGTTCCTCCATATTAAGTTTATCGGCAATAACACTGAATAAAAAGCAGTAACAATCTCACTGTGCTTTTCTTGTTTTTACTTCCCTTCTCCCCTTTCTTTCTTGCCTTTTTCGTTCCCTTCTTAAACGCTCCCGCATGAAAAAAGGAAAAATTATTTTGCAGAGAAAGCCAGAAGAATCCAATTAATGTTCTGATTAATTTAGACAGATTCAATGTCGGGTGAGAACGATGTCATAGTCAATCAGGAAGTCATCTGTTAGCGAATACAAAGCAATCACATGACGACGACAACGACGCGGTGAAACTTGTCTCTTTAAAAAACACTTCGGGGGAAATTATTATTACTAACCAGTGAATTGTTGGATTTACTTTCCTTTTTACCGATAGGCAAAACAAAATCATATTTTTTCTCATACGTTATTATAAAAGTTAATTAAGTTTCAAGAATATATTAGTTTAGCACAGGACACAAATACTGGAAGCTCTGTAAAAATTGAACTTACCACCTCGATTACGACTGCTCTATGGTAGACAACCTATGAATATACAAGGTGTATGAGCAAAATTGTTCAAATCTTGTAACAGCATGGAATAATTGTTCATCCCAAAAATTGTTTAATATATAGAAAACATAAATTCATTTTTTTTTCTTTTTCCAGGTTTTCAGATAAGACGCTTAAAACATATTGACACCTTTTGTCGTAATAATCACTGAAAAACCCTTTGAGTTATTCAACAAAAAAGAAAATAGGTTAAAATCGTTTTGTGTCAGCCCCATTGTCTTCCCAAGTGAGCAATGGTGAGAGGAAAAGTATCATTCAGCTTTCAGTAATGGTATCAATATTCCTACTCTGGCTTCCAATTTCAAAGTCCATTCAAGAACCATCAAGAGAACGGTGAATAAGTTTAAAAAAGAGAGAAAAATAGAAAGGAAAACTAGATCAGGAGGTCACAACAGGAAGAGGGGTTATCATTTCAAGTTGGAGCTAAAGATATCAATTACAAAAGATCCAACTTAATACATAAGACGTTTGGCACGTGAAAGAGGAGTTTCAGCTATGACAGTTCAAAGGGCAGTGAAAAAAGCCTTGGAAATGAAATCGTAAGTGAAATATGTGAGACACCATGTTACTCCAGGACAGAAAGTTAGAAGTTTAGAGAAGGCGAGGATCATCATGAATGAGTTGGAAAATAATCCTGAAATTATATATATATATATATATATATATATATATATATATATATATATATATATATATATAATTATTTATTTATTTAAAAAATTTATAACATAAACATGTTATGAAATCACTACAAAAATAGCCATTTTGTTTCAACACCCCCGGTGTCTTATCAAGTGATGATGTTGAATGCAAAACAAATGATTTTAAAGGTTTCAAATTAGTTAACGATCCTTCACAAGCGGAAAACGTTGTTCCAAAATCTAAAATGACCAATCAAAATACAAGTATAGCAAAATTCAAAAAGCCTGACAACGAAGTCATGTTACAATAGCTATTCAGATCGTTAAAATACGGGTAAAATTAAAAAAAAGACTTTATTCTAACCAATAATTATTAAATTATATGATAGAATTTGATATTAAAATTAAAAACTGCCAATTTTAAAATCCAAATTTAGTTATAAAATTACCGAGGAGAAAAGGGAAATACATATGTTATTCAATTTATTTCTTCGTTGAAATTACGTTAGAATAGACGTTACTCCATCCGGTCAACTGACAATATATATGTATACATTTTAATCCCAAGTATGCGAATGGAGTCGTAAACTCACGCGTAAAACAACACAAACACAATCAGATTATAATACATAAGCATCCAGACATATTTAGATATATATACACACAAAAAAGTGACGAGACAGAGAACATCTCCACGGCCCTTTATGAAAAAAAAAGGAAGAAAAGGGGAAACAAACACAGACATACATACACAATTAAAAGTGAATGCACTTTCCATACACATAGACACCGATAAATACATGTACACACATCCACCGACATTGGCCTAGACAATCAGATACCACAATCAATAAATATTTAAGACTGAAAGTGTCATTAAATAAATGCTAGCCACTTATTAAAATATAACTTAAGCGAGCAAATATACAAATATAAAAATGGTTAAAAATAATATTATTTGATATATTAAAAAAAAGAAAATTCAAAATCCAAAAATATCAATAAAAACATATATTTTAATCTTATAAGTTGATACTAGTTTTATTATATATTAGGTGAAGAAAAATAAGATAAAAAGAAATACCTACAGAAATAAGTGTATAGTCATACGTACATACATACATACATACATATACACATATACATATATACACGTGGCAGCAAACACAAACCAACACACACACATATATATATATATATATATATATATACACACATACACATAAATACACATACATATACATATATATATACACACAGAAATACATACATATAAATACATAAATATAAACATATACATACATATATATATACACACATACATATATAAACACACACACACATATATATACATAGAAATACATACATATAAATACATAAACATATACATACACATACACATGTATGATAATAAGTATACATACATATACATACATATATACACACATACCCATATATATATACACCTTTATGCACACATACTCACATAAATATATATATATACACACACACCAATACATAAACATAAACATATATACACACACATAGACTAACTTATGTGGCAGTAATGACAAAGTTTCCATACCTACACATACACACAAACAATCTCATATATAATACGTGTCAACACACACATATATATCCACAAACATACATATATACATATATATATATATATGCATATACATATATACACAAATATACCTATCTATAATAAAAAGTACACGCATATACGTACATGCACATAAATACAACGACATTCAACTAAATACGTATAAAAACCTACATACATATACATACATAAACATAAATCTATATACATACACACACCAATATACATGTACCCTAACATACATATATAAACACATTCATACAAACAGAAATATATACGTAAATATAAATTTAGATACACGATATATAACAGGACACATACATACATATACCCATACATACATATTTATATATATATATATATATACATACATATACACATATATACATATACATACATACACACATATATACACGAATACATATACATACATATATACATTAATATTTATTAACCTTTTCTCTTCTTCTCTTCCTTTTTACCTTCTTACTATATATATGCAAATATATATATATATACACATACACATATATACATATATGTATATACAAAACCTACCAACATATAAATACACTTATATACAAACATACACCTTCCGCAGTACAAACACACATACCTACACACAAATAAATATATACACAAACACGAATAACACTGTGTAGGTATACAATACACATTCATATCGTCAGGATGACCGTCAGGCAATAAACAAAATAATCTGTTAAACTTACAGCGACATATCATTATCATTTAAAGTATAGGACCCCTATAATAAGTTAAATTTATAACGGTGTTTACAATTAGCTGTTATTTCATATCTTTTATTTAAGAGATCAGCCTTGTTTTTAAATCTAATAATTTCAAATTTTTCGTTAAGATATAGGTAACATGGGGCATATAGGGAGTTACATGTCCGGGCTTTCTTAATCAATCTCCATTTAACCGTAGGTGTTTTGTTCTTTTCTTTTAGATTCCAAAAATACTTGGATAATGAAGTCATCTACCTATAGTCACTGTTATTAAAAGATTGCATATGCCCCCGCCAGCGTTCTTTGAATATTTTCATGGTGCTACCAATGTAAAAAAAATGATATTTGGATTTTCAATTGTTGAGATTGTACTAAGATAGACTACAGAACTAATCCTACAGTTATTTTGTAGGATTCCTACAATTACATAAGTTATTATTTGTGTTATTATATTTAGTATTGCCGTTAGTAACTTGAGTAATCAAGCTTTTTGAGTCCCTATACTTGTTAAAGACCATGTTGTTATGTTTTTTAATTATTTTCTCCAGGTTATCAGCACAACTATAGCTTAATTTAAGGGTATTAGGATTAAATATTTTACTAAGTGGGTTAGTTTCAGGGTTGGGGAAATGTTTCTTGATGAGGTTTAGAAATATATGTCCTAATTTAGTTTCATTATAATGTCCACTTCACTCTCAGAAATATTAGAGTATTGCCGGGCGAAATCCAAGGCCAAAGTGAAAAGATTCTTCGATATAGAGGGATAATAGTCGATGAACTTTATTGCCATCCTTTATGAGCTTCTGATCCTTAGCTATGATTAATCAATGATGAACATGTCATTTTCGTTTATAATCAATTCCATAACGAATCTTCTGTTAAGCGTGGAAAGTAATGCTCAAAGTAGAATCCAATAGTGTTATAAAAACCTCGGAAAATTCCAGTAAGATATCTTTAATCATTTCTAAAACACAACGGTTCAGAACTTAATCTAACAATTGGACAATTTTTCTGTTACACCCGGTATTTACTTAGCTGATTTTTGCCTGGCTCAATGTCACAATAGAGGCGCCTTGAATTAGGATTGAACTCACTACACTAGCTGTGAGACGTGACTGCTAACAATCACTCTATAATAAGCGTGCGTTATTTTAACTGGAGCTCTATTCTATGAAAATCAATATAATTACAGTTCATAGTGCAAAGAAAATTCAGCCGAATGTTTATAATATTTTATCTAAAAAAAGCAAATATAAACAATGTTTAATGTCAAATTTAACAATTTTTCCGTTGTTTATTTTATTTTGAATAATATAGTAATATAAACAAAATCTTGAAAATATGATTTCAAAAATCACTGCAAAATCAAAAACTTTGCATATAGGATTTCGTAGTGGATGTGTGTCGCTCATCTCTGGTATAATGATCAAATTTTTGTATATTTGGATGTTTGTTACTGTGAAACAACAGGAAGGATACGTCGCGGCACAAGATTTCTCAGCACAATACAGTTAAAGTGCTCAACCCTGAAGAATAAATTAGTCTCTCTCTCTCTCTCTCTCTCTCTCTCTCTCTCTCTCTCTCTCTCTCTCTCTCTCTCTCTCCTATATATATATATATATATATATATATATATATATATATATTGGTTTATTGGCATCCAATTGAAGATAATTATTTCTTAACAAGAAAACCAAAGGAAAAAAAAATTAATTTTATAAAGAAGAACGGACATCGAGAGGAGGCCGCTGAATACAGCATTTAAGCAAATGCTAATAAAGTAAAAATTAAAACATACCAGATTTCGAGCAGTGAAAGGCGATACAGTTTTTATAAAATAAACTTCAATATTTTTATTCTTTCCATCTTCAAGGCCGAATATTGCGTCGTTTACCAATAATGAGTCCTTCTGTACATACACCCTAAAATTAACAGCTGCTTACTTGATTTTACGATATATCATCTGGATCACCCAATGAAGACCAAACTTGCTATTCAGTAGCAATGGTCAACTAGACACGGTTCGTTAAGCATTAAGCATCCCACATCGAGGAGCCAGCCAGAATTAAACGTAATAAATATTATCTATCAAAATAAAAATAATTAATAATCCCCCAAACGAATCGTTACCTCAAAAATATCGGTAGGGCACAAGAGGCCAGCCCATTTACCCCAATAATTAGAGCCATACATAATATGTAACTGGATAATGATGTGTCTCCATTTCAACGACAGCTCTAATTGTTACTGATGTTAGAGTAAATATGCCATTCACATATATAAAAAAAAAAAAAATACAACTCTTTCCAATCCAATCTTAAAAAGGACATCAATAACATCAAAAAATCTAAGAAGCTATGGATCAGAGCTGATAAATCCAAGAACATTTACAAGATTAATCCATCGGAATATAATCATCTGATTCTGAACAAAGTATCTAACTCTTATAAAAATGATAATAACTCCAAACACTTATCCTCCATACACAGAGAAACCGCTAAATTTGCATTTAAACACAACATTGCTGATAAAATGGGCACTACTCACTTAAAAGATGCCTACCTACTCTTTAAAGACCATAAACCTAACTTTCAAAATAATATACAGTCCAGATTAATAAATCCCTCCAAATCAGAATTAGGACTAATTTCTCGAATCATTCTTAAAAGAATAAACGTATCTATATTAGAAAATTATCCCTTAAACCTTTGGAAAGATTCATCTGACACCATTAAGTGGTTCAAAAATATAAAATCTAAAAATAAAGCCACCTTTATCCAATTAGACATTATCGATTTTTACCCTTCCATTTCTAAAGATTTATTAGAAAATAGCCTAAATTTTGCTAGAAACTATACTGAAATCACCGACGAGGAAATTAAAATCATAATGGATTCCAGAAAATCTGTACTTAAACTTAACGAAACTACTTGGTTTAAAAATAACAGTGACAATTTCGATGTCCCAATGGGAGCGTTTGATTCTGCTCAAATAGCGGATCTAATAGGGATGTATATTTTAGATATTCTGAGCAGATTTCTTAACCCCCAAAATGTAGGGCTTTACAGGGATGATGGTCTCATTATTATACCTAACTCTAATGGACCTCTTACATCCCAACTCCAGAAGAAAATAATTAAGGCTTTCAAATATATAGGTTTTAAAATAGAAATATCATCTAACCTGAAAATAGTAAATTTTCTAGACGTAACATTTGATCTTGAAAACAACACATATATACCTTTCCAAAAGGAGAACCAATCGCCCATATACATAAATATCGACTCAAACCACCCTATAGCAATTATGAAACAGATCCCTAACACTGTAAATACTAGAATAAATAAACTATCCTCTAGTAAAAGCATCTTTGATCAAAATAAATCAACATACAATCAAGCCCTATTAAAAAGCAAATTCAAACAAACACTCACTTATATAGATAAATCTACTAGCGACACGTCTTCTAAATCTAGAAATAGAAATAGGAAAATTATATGGTTCAACCCACCCTTCTGTAAGCTGTCGAACATTAATATAGGAAAATATTTTCTTAAACTTATAGATAAACATTTTAAAAAAGATAAGCTATTAAAAAAGTTGTTCAATAGAATGAATTTAAAAATTAGTTATTCCTGCATGAACAACATGGAAAAAATTATTAGCTCCCATAATAGTAAAATTTTAAATGAATTTTATAATCAACTTCAAAAAGATCCTAATACAAGCCCAAAGACCAAATCTACCTGTAACTGCAGGGAAGGATCTGTCTGTCCAGTAGAAGGAGTATGTTTGTCCAAAAACATAGTATACGAATCTACGATTTTCCCCAAAGAAAATACTGAACATAAGAAGATCTACATAGGTATTTCTGCAGGAAGTTGGAAACAACGATTTTACAACCATCGTCAATCCTTTTATAATGAATCAAAAAAACACCAAACTGCACTTTCAAAGCACTATTGGGAGTTATTGGAAAACAAATTAACCCCACAAATAGAATGGAAAATCATCTCAAAAGCCAAAACTCCGATTAATTTCAGAGACCGATGCAATTTGTGCATTAT